>CAUYQG010158089.1:0-16527 GCA_963574415.1 Tarsius wallacei | reverse complement strand
TGGGTGAAAGAGCAAGAGCCTGTCTCTAAAAAAAAGAAAGAAAAAAGAATTCAGAAAAAGAAGAAAGAAAATATACAACATTATACAATTTCAGGTGAAGAAAATAAAGAATAATGGAGAAAAGTGGTGAATGGTGAGGGTTTGGAGTAGAGTGATCTAGAAAGAAGACAAAGATGCAGACTGGAGGGATGAACATCTAGGGGAAGCACATTCTAGGCCACAGGGAGGACAGCAAATGCAAACGCCCTGGGGCAGGGGTATGTGGGGGCAGTGTTGGGGGTCAATGTGGGTGGAGGACCATAGCAGGAGGATGTGGACCATAACCAGTACTTCACACTTTCTTGTGCAGCTGATGGGAAGGCACCAGCTGTCAAGGGTAGGAGAGTACAGCGATGCCACTTATGCATCCAATGAGACACCCTGGCTGACCGGATGTGGGTAGAGAGGCCGTAGGAGGCCACACCACAGGTATCCTGGGTCGGGGGGGACTGCTGGGTGCCGTGGCAAAGGGCGAAGTCACATTTCAGCTGGAGTTTGGAGGCAAGTCAGTGGGGCTTTCCCATGGAGTGGAAGTAAGGGAGTGGAAGAAAGAGAGATGCCAAGGTTCCCCCAGTGTCTGGAAGGCAATGGGGCAATCGGTGATCCAGGTAACAGGGTGGGACTGTGTGGCCCCACCCTCCCTTCCTCTGTCTCTATGGGGATTACATACCTGATGCCTCCACCCTGAAGCCTTTTTGTCTCTACAGAAGAGCCATGGTGCATCAGATCAAAATTCAGCTGTGAAATCATTTAGGGAGATCCATCTTGTACACTACCTCCCTGTGGGGGCTGCAAAGAGACAAAGATGGAAGACCCCCAGTGTCCCCTAGGGAGTGCCCACCATCCCATAACCCTTCTGGAGAGAAGAGTGTGGCCTGGCAGCTCCAAGCACATCATGAGTCACCTCCCTACTTCGTTATTTATCTTGTTAAACTTGCAAGACTTTTCTAGGGTGCAGAGGGAGATAGGCAGATGATAATGGGCAAGAATGGTTTCATTAGTGATTCTATAGGGATGGGGAGACCCAGACAAGATAAGGACAGTGTCCAAACCCTGGCGATATCTTCCTTAAAAATAAAAAATAGGCCAGGCACGGCAGCTCATGCCTGTAATCCCAGCACTTTGGGAGGCTGAGGTGAAAGGATTGCCTGAGCCCACGGTTTCGAGACCAGCCCAGGCTACTTGGCAAAACTTCTTCTCTACAATAAATCAAAAAATTAGCTGGGCGTGGTGGTGTGTGCCTGTAGTTCCAGCTTCTTGGAAGGCTGATTGAAAGGATAGCCTGAGTACAGCAGGTCAAGGCTGCGGTGGCCAGGAGCGTGCCACTGCACTCCAGCCTGGGCGACAGAGTAAGACTTCAACAAAATAAAATAAAATAACAAAATAAACTAAAATAAAAAGTGTCAGGTGCAGTGGCTTATGCCTGTAAGCATAAGCCTCCTTTGGGAGGCTGAAGTGGGAGGATTGCTTAAGCCCAGGAGTTCAAGCCCAGCCTGGGCAATATAGCAAGACCTCTTCACACACACACACACACACACACACACACACACACACACAATCAAAAAATTAGCTGGACATGGTGGTGCACACCTGTATTTCCAGCTACTTGGGAGGCTGAGGCAGAAGGAACACCTGAGCCCAGGAGTTTGAGACTGTGGTGAGCTGTGATCATGCCACTGCACTCCAGCTTGGATGACAGAGTGAGACCCCAACTCAAAAATAAAATAGTAGGCCGGGCACGGTGGCTCAAGCCTGTAATCCCAGCACTTTGGGAGGCCAAGGCTAGAGGATTGCCTGAGCCCAGGGGTTCAAGACCAGCCTGGGCAACTTGGTGAGACCTCATCTTTACAATAAATAAAAAATAATTAGCCAGGTGTGGTAACACACTCCTGTAGTTCCGGCTATTTGGAAGGCTGAGGCGGAAGGATCACCTGAGCCTAGCAGTTCGATGCTGGGGAGGCTGTGAGCATGCCACTGCACTCCATCCTGGGCAACAGAGTGAGACTCCAACTCAGATAGATAGATAGATAGATAGATAGATAGATAGATAGATAGATAGATAGATAGGTAGATAGATAAAAAAGAAAAGAAAAGAAAAGAAAGACCGTGGTGCTAGGGTCATAAAGCATGGGAGCCAATTCTGGTCCCTCTGCCTCCTTTTCCGTGAGTCCCCTGCTTAGGACCTCGGTGGGCAAATAATGGCTGTGAAGGGCCTGACTCCAGTAAGCAGCAGCTGAAAGATCTTGCCATTTTTGCCACTGTGACAATGGAATGTCCACTCCCCCAGCCACCTCCACAGCACTCAACACCGGCACCCAGCCACTCTACCCAGCACACATTGGGAACAGATCACAGGTCTCCCAGCTCCTGTCACCCGGAGAGACCTGCCAAGACGACTCTGGGATGCTGGAGGCCAGAACATGGGACGAAGGACTGCCCCCATCCAGCAAGGGAAGCCTGACCCTGAGCCCAAAGAAACTGACCATCTGTGTGCTTTCCCTGGGGCCCAAGGACAAGAGGCCATCACCCAGGTCCCTGAGTGGATGTCTCAAAGGGAGACCCACATTCCAGGGAGCGTGGAAACATTGGTCATCTGATGGCTAGAGGTGGGAGAGGAGAGGGCGCACAGCTGAGACCTGTGTGGTTTCCCAGCAAGAGGCATCAGCCCTGAGGAGCCAGCAATGCCAGTCTTGCCAGGAAGAAAAGGCAAGCTGAGGAAACCCTCTGTTCACAGGGGACTCTTCCCCGCAGTGGCAGTGATCTCCCAGGGGAAAGCCAGCCTGAGGTCAGCTGGGAGGTGCAGGGACGACTCCATCAACCCCAGTGCTGGCTGGAAACTGGGCAGCAGGCGAGCCCTGGGGCTCTACCAGCCCCTCTGGCAGAGGAGGGCCCTCACGTGGGCAGGAACTGATGATTCATGCCCTGCTGGAATTTGTCGAGCATGCTGAGATCTGCAGCTCCTCTGAGGAGATCAGCCCTTGCTCTGATCAAAAGGGAAGAAGATGGATGAGGACACTATAAATAGGCCAGAGCCACCCAGCTGGCCTCCAGGATGCACATTCTGGGTTCCCACAAAGCTAAGAAACTCCACATCCATGTTGACATTGTGACACGCAGCCACCTGCTTCAGGGGGACACCGGGGACAAGGAGGAACTGTTGGCAGAGCCTTCGGTTCTGGCAAGTTTCAACTTCTGCTAAAATTGGCTCATTGGTTGCTTTGCACAATTCAGGACACGCAGCTTCTCTGTCCACACGGTTCACTCACTTGCCTGGGCACCCGGAGAAACAGACGTGGCTTGCTTCTTCCAAGCCCTGGCTCCAGCAGAATCGACATTGGTTGTGTTTGCTGGGGCTTCTGTCCCTGTCATCTGAGAAGGGTGGGCAGAGAAGGCAGGAAACTCTGGGAAGTGAGTTGGGAGACCTGCTGGTGGGCTTGGGCAAGTCTCTTCTCCTCTTTGGGCCTCAGTTGTCTCCTCTGTAAAACGGGGTGTATTCATTTCCTGTGGCTAATGTAACAAAATCCCACCAACTTAGTAGCTTAAAACAGCAGACATTGATTGTCCTAGAGTTGTGGGGTCAGAGGTCAGAATGGGTCTCTAAATGGGCTAAAGTCAAAAGATCAGAAGGGCCACATTCTTTTCTGGAGGCTCTAGGAGAGAATCCCTTTTCTTGCCTTTTCCAGCTTCTTAAGGTCACCCAGATTCCTTGGCTCATGTCCTCTTCCTCCAGCTTCAAGGTCATCCGTGGCCAGTCAAGTGTTTCTCCCATTACATCACCGGAAACAGATTCTTCAGCCTCCTTCTCCCACCTTGAAGGATCTTCCTGATGGCATTGGCCTCACCCAGATAATCCAGGGTCATCCTCCATCTTTAAAAAAAATTTATTTTTTTAATAGAGACAGGGTGTTGCTACGTTGCCCAAGCTGGTCTCAAATTCCTGGCCTTAAGTGATTCTCACGCCTCGGCCTTCCAAAGTGATGGAATAAGAGGCATAAGCCACTGTGCCTGGCCTGTCCTTCCTCTCAAGGTCAGCTGGTTAGCGATCTTAATTCCATTTGTGTGCTTAATTTCTTGTGCCATGTAACAGCATACCCTCAGGTTTGGGAGCATAAGACATGAATGTCTCTGTTCTGCCTGCCACATGGGGGTTGAGCTAGGTTCTTCCACTGAGAAGCCAGCGCTTACCGTCTGCTGGAGCATATGAATGGGGCTGCGCTGTCAGCAGAAGCCAGACGCTCGATTCATCAGATCCTCCCATCCACTGAGCGCCCCCCCACCAACAGGTGCTGAAATCTCATGTGGTGACAGGGCTCTGCTGTCCCTGTGGCCCCTGCTGCCAGCACGGCAACCCCCTGCAGCCTGGTGGTGCTTGGAGGGAGCCCAGAGACACAGCCTCAGGCATGGCCCACCCCTTGCCCTGTCCCTCGAGGAAGGGGTGGGGATGGGCTTCAGGGAGCAGAGGAGACTCCAGGGTGTCCCCAAGGCAGCCCCCTTGGGAATATCAGTGGGTGCAGTCTCCCAGGCTGAGCCCCTATGTCAGGAAAGGGCAGACACCCCCGAACCTGTGGAGCTCCAGGCAGGCCGAGCAGCTGGACATCAGAGGGTCCATGCCTGCCCTCTGCCTTGGGGACATTTGCTGAATCATCTGGGTCTCAGGATGATTTCTGTTCCCTGGGATGGTCTTCAAGTGCCTTTTGGATGCCGGGCTCAGTGGTTGGTGAAGCACAGGCTGGGTGTGGGATGCCCTATCCTGTCTTCCACAACTTTACTGTTGAGTTGAACATTCGGGGCCAATCCATGTGGCAGGTGCTGGCTTATAGGACAGGCCCAGAGCTGAGCAGCCCTTCTCACCAGGTCTGTCTGAGTCAGCTCGTAGAGGTGGGGATGTCATCTCAGAGGAGAGACTGGGTGCTGAAGTTTGAAGGAGGGGAAATGGAGGAGGGCAGGGGGAGGGGTTCCAGAAGCTTCTGGATGGGAAGAAGATTGCAGGGGATGGTAGTTTTCCAGAAAGAGGCCAGATGTCCCAGATGTTGAGAGCTGAGCTGCAGAAGAGAGCTGGCCAGACAGGGAGGTAGGAGGATTTGGCCACTGGCCGTGCCGCCTCAGTGAGTCCCTTCCCCAGCCTCATCTCTGAGCCTCTCAGGGTCTGCCCTGTCCACTGGGCCAAACTCATCTTCCATCCCCCAACTGTCCCTTTCCCTGTGTGTACATTTGGCAAAGCATGACTCAGTGTTCCAGCCACAACACAAATGTTGCCTCCTCTGAGGGTCTCCAACACCTTCCCTGCCCTCTGGGCAGGCTAGGGTGCTCATTCTCCTGTGTGCCCACTGTCCCCAAACCATCCATTGCAGCTGCCACTATCCTGTATTATTGTCTCCTGATGATGACCCCTGAGGGCCAAGACCAGCTTTTCCATCATGTGGCACTGAGCAGAAGGCTGGGTAGAGAGATCAAGAAATGCATATGGATGGCCAGGCACAGTGGCTTATTGCCTGGGAGGCCAAGGAGGGAGGATCACTTGAGCCCAGGAGTTTGAGATCAGCCAGGGAAACATGGCAAGACTTTGCCTCTACAAAAAAATCAAACAATTAGCTGAGCATGGTAGTGTGCATCTATAGACCCAGCTACTTGGGAGGCTGAGGTAGAAGGATCGCCTGAGCCCACGATGTCAGGCCATGATCGTGCCACTGCTCCCCAGCCTGGGCAACAGAGAGAGAGACCCCCCCCAACTCAAAAAAAAAAAAAGAAAACAAAAAGAAATTCTCATGGGATGAATGAGGCTGAGGCCAGGGCTGCATTCAGGGGAGCCCATCTCCTAGGGAAACAGACTCCCCACCCCAGGGACACAGGCCCAGGCAAGGCTGGGCTGGGGTCAAGTGAATGTGGACACTGTGGGACCAAGTGAGCCTGAGATGAGAGGAGGAGGGCATGAGGGGCTGGAGAGCCCCAAGGATTGGAAGGGCTTGGGCCTATCTGGGAGTGGGTGGGGTTTGCGTTCTGTTGTGGTCACGAGCATTTCTGTTAACTTTGGTTATCTTCAAAGGAACTCACTAGGCCCACGAGGTCACCAGGAAGGGGTACTGCTGAAGGGCTCCCAAACTTGGAAACAGGCTTTCCTTAGTACAAGGGCTGAGGAGGAAGCAGGTGGGGGCCAGACCCCATCCCACAAAAAGTGTGCCCTGAGTTCTCTCTAAAGGTCTACTCAGAAGTGAGGTGAGAGCCATGTTAGCAGCCAAGGATATGACACCCCCCAGAATGAGCTGATGGGATGACTTGACTTCTGCCAGTATAGTGACCACATACCCTAAAATGACATCCCACAGCCTGATTGTGGCTAAATATCTACAGACATAACATGATTGCATTGCCAAGCTCCTAAGAAAGCCCTCCTTCCAAAAAGTGAAGTGTACACACACAGCGGGAACCAGAGAGATGAGTAATAGACATTTCCCTTGGGCAATGCAAGGTGGTCAGGGGGTGAACCTAAGACACCAACATCAACCTGAGGCCCTCAAAAGGAACCACCCCCTTAAAAGGAGATTGGTTCTGATTAAATCTGCCTGCCAGCAAAGAGGGCCCTCTGGGAAATCTTGGTGTCTGCTCCAGCGCTCCAGGTGGAAATATTTTAATAACAATAATAATTTCCCTCGATAATTTTCAGCCATAGGTCTGCTCTCATGCAATGCTGAAGTTAAATTTACTCTACACTCATAGACAGGGGAATCCCAACTCAAGAAATTAAATTAAAAGGAGCATCTCCTTTTAAATAGAAGATGCAAGCAACATTCCTTTCTAGAAGAAAGCATCTCAATGTAAGCCTTCAGGATTCCTACAGATGAAGCTCAGCCAAATATGAACACACTCACACTTGCAAAGATCAAACCCAAGGAAACAAGCCACTGTGAGGTGAGAGTCAACAAAAATAACATAGATGTAGACCTCTGAGAACTATTGGAACAGATGAAGTAATAAAAGAATAAGGAAGAAGATCTAAAAGGAAAAAGAGTCTAGTGAGAAAACAGACCAGAATGATTGAAAAAAATAATCAAATACAATTTTACAAATGAAAATACATATGTTAAAATGGAAACTCCCTTCATTAAACAGCTAAAGAGAGAATCAGTGAATTGGAACATAGATCTGAAGAAATTTCCTAGGATGCAGCATAGAAAGATAAGAAGACAAAATACGAAAAAGAAGTAAGGAGACTGGGAGAAGGGAATGAGAGAGTCTAATGTGCACCTAATTAGAATTCTAGACCTACTGAATGAAGCAATACTAAGTTGGGAAGGGGAAGGAGGAATGCAGGACTGTTCCAGGCAGAGGAAACAGCATGTGCCAAGGCCCTGACTAACCCAAACCAGTCAGCTGCAACCCTTGCTCTGTGCTGCCTTATGCAGAGCAATTCTGGGACATAGATGGGGCTTGAACACTGTCCCTGCCTGAGCAGCAGGCAGTCTGGTGGGGAGCCAGCCACAATGAGGTGAACAGCTGTGTTGCTGCCTGGCCAGCTCCACTTCCCCTTCGATTGCTAACTGCACCCCTTTGACTCTCAGGTCACATGGCCCAGGTAAAGCTAGTCCCTATCCTTTATGCTTCAGTGGTGGACATGTGGCCTTTGCCAGGCAATCCACAGGCAGTGAGGCCCAGTTCTGAAACTTTTGTTAGAACTATTGGGCAGAGGAAATCCCTAGTTCTGCTGGGGTTGCTGATGGGGGGAATATTGGCCTGGAACTGTCATGATTTGGAACCAACACAAAGAACAGCAGAGCACTTTGAGCCCTGGATCCAATCATGCCTGAGGACACCCTGGACATGGCAGTTACATGAGTTAACACATTTCTTTTACTGCTTGAGCTGGTCTGTTACTCTTAACTCCATGCATGAAACAGAGGGAAATCCCAGGCTGGAGACCCCATGGGAGGAAGTGGCCCAGCTTGGGGTCATGGAGTCTTCCCATAGGAGGTAATAGCCAGGCTGGGTCTTGGTAGCTGCATCAGAGTTAGCTAGGGGAAAGGGGTGTGCCCGGGCAGGCTGGCACAGGTGTTGGCTGTCTTCCCGGAGTCAGGGCAACTCACTGGCTCCTGGGCATAATCTCTGCCCAGGCAGGCCCTGGGCTCCCAAATCAGCTCTTAGTAGCATGCCTCAGGCCTTGGCAGGAGCTGGAGGCCTGAAAGGGATGATAACTCGGAAATATTACTTGTGGGTGGGGCAGGTCAGCCCCCCAAGGATCTTGCCTTATGGTGTCAGAAACTCCAACCTCAGGATGCACTGGAGTTGGGAGAGGAGTGATGTCAGGTCATCAGCCCAAGCCTGTCCCCCCCAGCCCTCAATGATGTCAGTGCCATGGCCACCCCTTGGTGGTATCACCAGGGAGGTACAACCTATAGGTCACCAAACTAAGTGGGCTCAAGAGTTTGCTCTCAGCTTTGAAACAGAGTCACTCCAGCTCCTTGGAGCCAACTGACTTAGCACCTACCCATGTTCTACCAATCAGCCGATCAATCAATCAGATCAATTAGCCAATCAGTCAGATAAATCAGCTGATCAGTGGGCTGCACAGGCCTCTATGCCTTGTGCTTGTCACTGCCAGCCCATGCTTCCACACCCAGCTTAAGTGCCCTCTCCTCCAAGAAGCCTTCTGTGATCAGACATGGAAGAAGTGTTTCATTCTACCTCTCATGTCTCTGAACCCAGGACCCCAGACTGCCTCAGGATGTTATTATGTGTGTGTTGTATTTTCCTTGTTTCGATCCAAGGTTCAGTTAGGACCTGGCAAGAACACCTGATAGGTAAATGTTAGCTAAATGAATAATGAATGGCCGGATGAAATTTCGAGGTTCAGAGAGTCAAGCAGGATAGGTATTTTTGTTTACTTAACCATCAATTACATGGCACTTGTCATGTGCCAGGTGTGGTTTAAAATGCTTTATAAATATTAACTCAATGGCTTCTCTCTCTCTCTCTCTCTCTCTCTTTCTTTCTTTCTTTTTTTGAATCTGAGTCTCACTCTGTCACCCAGGCATGTTGTTCTCGGCCAACGCAACCTCAACCTGCTGGGATCAGGCAATTCTTCTGCCTCAGCCTTCCAAGTAACTGGAACAACAGGAGCATGCCACCACGCCTGGATAATTTTTGTGATTTATTGCAGAGGTGAGGTCTCACTAAGTTGCCCAGGCTGGGCTCGAACTCCCGGGCTCAGGCAATCCTCTTGTCTTGGCCTCCCAAAGTGCTGGGATTACAGGCTGAGCCACCTCACCAAGCCCTGGCTTTTCTTAATGGCCCTTGGCAATATGTTCTGTTTGATCCCTACTTAGCAGATGAGGAAACCCAGGCACAGAGAGGCCAGGTAACTTGCCCAGAGTCACACAGTCAATGTGCAGCAGAGCCAGGAGTCAAGCCTTGGGAGTCCCTCTCCAGTCTGTCTTCTTAGCCCCTAGGGCCTACACATCATCATGGAGGTGTGCAGTGACAGCACTCCCAGGGATGGGAGGGGCCTCATCTGTGCTCACACAACCAGGGACCAAATGGTCCTGCTTCCCTGTCTGCATGGTTGAGACTCCCCTCTCAAACAGGAGCCCCAGGCCTCAGGTCTCCAAACTTGCTCTTCTTGGAAGCCCCAGGCAAGCTCTTTCCCCACAGATACCAAGCTGGTTTGGGCTTTCCCTTCCTTCTCTTGGTGACTACTTTGCCTGTGGGCAACCTGTAGGCAAAGGGGAGGTTGAGCTTGTGATTTGTGGATGTGTTTCTGGGAGTGCTGCTTGACGGTCAGTCACTGTGTGCAGGGAGAGAGAGCTGGATGGAGGATGTTGGAACACCTAGCCCTGGGCCTCCAGACCTGGGGAGGGGATGGAGAGGACACAAATGCACTGTGGCACCGGTAGAGCTGAGACCTCAGCCACCCAGCTGGCTGTGGGAGGGGCTCCAGGAGGGCCGGAGGGGGTGGGGCCTGTGAAAGCTTTCTGACCCAGACCTCAGCTGTCAGGGCTGCACAAATTGCTGTTTTCTTCTTAGAGCAGGGCTACAGAAGGCCCAGGCCTGGGGCACCGGGGAAACTGGCAGCTCCTTGGATGTCTCTGGGGAGGCCTCCCTGACTGCAGCCCCTTTAAGGTGCTGCAGGAGAACTCTCTCCCTTCTCACCTATGGCAGAGCTGTAGGCAGCCATGTTTGACCCCATGTGACCTTGCCTGGGTGGTCACATGACCCCAAGACTCCACTCCATAGGTCAGCCCAGGACCAATAGTGGATGGCAGGAAACAAGGAGCTAATTGGATTCAACCCTGGGGACCCCAGCTTGGCCAAGAGGAGCAGCTGCAGAGAGTGTGTCCTGGAGGGTTGGATGCAAAGGGGGAAGTCTTGAGGGCTTGGGGAGCCATGGGGAGACTTGGGAGGCCATGGAAGATCTTGGACTTTTGGGAGTCTAGGGGACCTTGGGGGATTGGGAGACCTTAGGAGTCCTGGGGGGCTTTAGGAGGGCCTAGGGGACCTTGGGGATCTTTGAGGGGACTAGGAGAGCCTTGAAGGATCTTTGGGGCCTTGACGGGTTTGGGGAGTCTCAGTGGGGAGGACTCCAGAGGCCTAGGGGACCTTTGGAGATCTTTGGAACCTCGGGAGTGCTAGGGAAGTGGAAGACATTGAGGGGCCTGGGGGCCGGAGAAGGGGAAGCAGCCCCCACCCATAGGGCCTGGGTCATGCTGTGACTGTGTGGCCTAGGCATGGTACTTCAGCTCTGGGAGTCCTAGCCTTCCACTCTGTGTGATGGGGAGGATCGTAGACCTGCCTCAGAGTCCCTGTGAGGGTGAAATGACCCCGAGGTGACAGGACCCTCTTGGTGCCCTTGCCTCTGCTCTCAGGCCTGCATGCCCCACACTCCACCCTCACACAAACTCACCCCAAAAGCTCATGGGGCTGTGGGTTTTACCAAAGGTTTTGTGGGGAAGTGGAGGAAAGAACTCCAGTCACAAGGCTTTCCATGGCAGACATGCTCGTGTCCTCAGAGGTCCTGGCACACTGACAGCTACTCTCTTAACTGCATTTGTATAAAGTGCCCAGAATGAAGCCCTGTGCACAGGAAGTATGAGCCATTGTCATCATTGTCATCATCGTCATCATTGTCCCCAGGTGGCCTCAGAATCCCTCTTTTGGCCTCTAGCAACCTGTCAGAACAGATGCATCCTGAGGTTCTCCTCACACAGAACAGGGAGAGGTTGTAATTGAAAACACTTATTGCCCCCTGTGGGATTTAGAAGTGGCTCAGCTCAGCATGTGGCATGTGACAAGTACAACCAAAAGTGATGGCACAGAGCAGCAGTGCCCAACCTTTTTGGCATCAGGGACCAGTTTCATGGAAGACAATTTTTCATGAACGGGGGTGGGGTGTGGTTTCAGGATGATTCAAGTGCACAATAGTACATTTTATCTCTATTGTTGCACAACTCACCACTAGAAAAAAGAGATGGGGGTGGAAGTGGTAAATAAAATAACAGGTTGGCCACGTGTGGACTAAAATAAATGTTGGATTCTGACTTAAAGCCTGCCACTAGATGACCAGATGCAGCTGTACAATTGAAGTACATCAACTCACTTGCCACTCACTGACAGGATTTTGATATGAGCCTGCAAGCAATTGATTGATTATGGTCTCTGTGCAGTCAAACCTCACTGCTAATGTTAACCTGTACTTGCAGCTGCTCCCCAGCGCTAGCATCACCGCCTTAGCCCTACCTCAGATCATCAGGCATTAGATTCTCATAAGGAGGCTGCGGCCTAGATCTCTCGCGTGTGCAGTTCACAGTAGAGTTCCCGCTCCTGAGAACCTAATGCCGCTGCTGATCTGACAGCAGATGGAGCCCAGGAGGTAATTCGAGTGATGAGGAGCGGCTGTAAATATAGACAAAGCTTCATTCGCTTGCCTGCCACTCACCTTCTGCTGTGTGACCCAGTTCCTAACAGGCCACAGTACTGGTCCGTGGCCTGGGGGTTGGGGACTCCTGGCACAGAGGACAAAGGTCGGATAAATGTGACAATGTGTAAATCAGGCCCAGAATTATGGGGCTGAGGCCGTGAGTATCGACAAGGTAGCCTCAGTGAGCCCAGGGACAGTCCCAGGCCTGGGTTCCAGGGCCCAACAGATACAGGCAGGTCTGAGGTTCTTGCACAGCGCAGGCTAAGGGAGACATGCTGGGGCCCACCTGAAGCAGCAAGTGGGGGCTCGGCTCATGGGTGGGGGCCCTTCTCACCCTGGCTCCTGCTGCACAGCTCATGGCAGGCGCCTCACCCTAGGGCTGCAGAGGAGGGGTGGCAGCCCGAGGGTTGGCAGGTGTGTCAGAACCCTCCCATCTGGGCAGGGGCCAGGAAGGCACTAGCAGGAGCAGCTGAGCCAGTCACAGAGAAGGACTCAAGGGGGCTGGCTGGGGGAGCAGGTGGTCACGGGCTGGCTCTGATCAGGCCTCTTCAACACATTCCTTGTGTCCCTGAGGCTCCTCCCAGGTCCCAGCCTTCCACCCCCAACCTGTGGGCCACAACTACAGCCTGGGCCCTTCTGCGCTGAGGACTGTGCCCTTGGAGGCCACATGGGGCAAACTGGGGCAGCCTTTCCCTAGAACTGTGCTTCTGAGGCTGCAGCCCAGGGGAGCTGGCTTGCTTCTTGGCTATACTCACACCATATTCCTCCTCCTCCAGGTTGGGCTGGGCTGGTGAGAAGTTGGGTGATGAAGGGGGGCTGTGCTGGTTCTTGCTGGTGAGCAGGATCGCTCATCTCTGAGGAGCTGGGGCCGAGGAGGAATAGGCTGGAAGGAAGGGCCAGGTCTGGACTCCCAGTGGACCAATTCTCTCTCTAGGAAGGTCCTGGGCCTCTGAAGCCTGTGCCCATCACATTTCTGGGAACACAAGCCCGGGGTCAGGACCTCAGACATTCTGACTTGCCAGGCTGCCTGCCGCACCATAGCTCTTCCAAGAGAGCACCTTCAGGGACCTTGGCCTGTGGTAGACATGCCTATGTCTTTGCTATGTGCCCAGTCCTGTTGCCTCTCCTTTTGGGGAGCTATCCCCCACTCCACATGCACACACTTTAATGTGTGAACACATCAGGAGCCACTGCCCCCTGCAGGATCCCTGCCTCAGGCTCCGAAGGTAAAGACTATCAAACCACAAGACTAAGATAGCTGGGCAGGGAGGGCCAGCAGGGTCAGTTCCAGTTAGCTGGAGGTCAGTTCCAGTGTGGGTGGCCTGTGGGCCAGAGGAGCCTGAGTACAGAGGGAGGCAGGCAGCAGGCGCAGACACACCTTACACAGACACTTGGCAACTTTCCTTCCAAGAGGGGAATCTAAGGGGAGAGCGCCGTAATTCTGGACCCACTGCTTGGGTGCTGACGTCAGTGGAGGTGACCACAGGTCCTGATTACCCAGGATAGTCCTGGTTTGTGCCTGTTGTCCGGTGAATTATTAATAGTACCTGCCCTCAGCACAGGAGTGTCCTTATTTGATTGACACATTATGAGGATCCCCTAAAAAATATTTAGGTCATACATGACTCCCCCGTAGATGCTCAGAAAGATCTGGGGAGAGGAGTCCTGACGAGACTGATACTCAATGGGGGTGAGGAGCTCAGGGCATGTGGAGTGGAGTAGACAGAATCCCACAAAGTGGAGTGAGGCCAGGGGATGGGCAGGGCTGCAGGACACCGAGGAGGGCCCCGGCCGCCCACCCAGGGCTGGGGTGCAGGTGGCTTCACTGGATGCCTTTTGAGTTTTGAACCAAGTGAATATATCATCTATTGTCTTATCCTGCTCGGTGGCAGTGACAAAAATGCCTCATGCTGGATGGCTTGAACAACAGACACTTATTTTTTCCCAGTTCTGGCTGGAGGTTGCAGAGTCCAAGATCAAGGTGCCGGCCAACTTGGTTCCTGGTGAGGGCAGGAACCTCCTTGGGTTGCAGATGGCCAACATCTTGCTGTGTCCTCGCGTGGCCTTTCCTCAGTGCCTGCGAGTGAGGAGGAGGAGAGAGACCATTCTCTTCATCCTCTGCTAAAGCTCCTAATCCCATCCCCATTGTGACAGTCCCACTCTCATGACCAAATGAACCCCAATTACTCCCAAAGGCCCTGCCTCCAAATACCATCACATTGAAGGTTAGGGCTTCAACATATAAATTTGGGAGTGGGAGGGAGGCACAAACATTCAATTCATAATACCTCCTTTAAAAATATACAATTTTAGACTGGGCATGGTGGCTCATGCCTGTAATCCCAGCACTTTGGGAGGCAGAGGCAAGAGGATTGCCTGAGCCCCGAGGTTTTAGACCAGCCTGGGCAACATGGGGAGACCTCAGCTCTACAATAAATAAAAAAATTAGCCAAGCATGGGGGCACGTGTCTTTGTTCCAGCTACTTGGAAGGCTGAGGTGGAAGGATCACCTGAGCCCAGTAGGTCGAGGCTACGGTGGCCGTAAGCATGCCACTGCACTCCAGCCTGGGCAATAGAGTGAGGCTCCAACTCAATAAATAAATAAATAAATAAATAAAATATATAGATAGTGTCTTTAAAAAATTATTTTTTGAACCCAGACTAGAGTGCAGTGGCACGATCACTGCTCACTGCAGCCTCAACATCCTGGGCTCAGGAGATCCTTTTGCTCCAGCATCCCAGGTAGCTGGGACTATAGGTGCCTGCCACCACACCCAGCTGATTTTTTTATTTTTTGTAGAGATGAGGTCTTGCTATTGTTGCCCAGGCTGGTCTTGAACTCCTGGGCTTAAGCAACTCTCCCGGCCGAAGCCTCCCAAAATGCTGAGATTATAAATGTGAGTCACTGTGTCCAGCCTAAAGTTAAAAATAAAATTTAAAGGCATACCACTTCATACCCATTAGGGTGAATATCATTTTAAAATAATAATAATAATGTTAATAATAATAATAATAAATGGAAAGTAGTATTTCCTTGGTAGGTGAGGTTGTACAGAAACTGGAACCCTCATGAATTGCTGGTGGATTGTAAAATGGTGCAGCCACTGTGGAAAACAGTCTGGAAGTTCCTCAAAATGCAAAACACAGAGTTATCACAGGACCCTGTAATTCCATTCTTAGGTATATACCCCAAAGAAATGAATGCTGGCACTCAAACAGAAACTTGTACACCCGTGTCCACGGCAGCATTATTCACAAATGCTAAAAGGTGGAAGTAACCCATGTCTATGAACAGATGAATGGATAAGCACAATATGGCCTATCCATACAGTGGAATATTATGCAGCCATAAAAAAGAAGGAAATGCTGACACATGCTACAACACAGATGAACCTTGAGGATATCATGCTACATGAAATGAGTCAGTCACAAAAGGACAAACGCTTTATGGTTCCACTTATTTGAGGTCTCTAGAGGAATTAAACTCACAGAGATAGAAAGGAGAATGGTGGGTGCCAGGGGCTGGAAGGAGGGAATGGAGAATTTGCATTTAATGGGGTCAGAGTTTCAGTTTTTCAAGGTAAAAAAGGATCTAGAGATGAATGGTGGTGATGGTACCACAGCAATATGAACGTAATGCTACCTAAAAGTGGGTAAGATGGTAACTGTTATGTTGTGTATGTTTTACCATAATACATAAGCATATGAGTCAATCTAAGTAAATGTTGGCTGTATTAAATAATAACATTAGACTGGGCATAGTGGCTCATGTCTATAATCCCAGCACTTTGGGAGGCAGAGACGAGAGGATTACCTAACTCAGCAGTTCAAGACCAGCCTGAGCAACATGGCGAGACTTCGTCTCTACAATAAGCCAAAAAATTAGCGGGGCGTGATGGCGCATGCCTGTAGTTCCTTGGAAAGCTGAGGCAGAAGGATCACCTGAGTTCAGCAGGTCGAGGCTGAGGTGACCATGAACGTGCCGCTGCACTCCAGCCTGGGCAACAGAGTGAGACTCTGACTCAAAAATAATAATAATAAATTAAATTAAATTAAACATTAATTTACACATATATAAAATGTTATATATATAAAATTTTTAAATAGACAAAGGTTACTGTTCTGACTTCCTTCCAAATAATGCAGAATGGGTTGAGGGAATGTCACAGTGAGACCCTTAACAAGCACACCTCAGCCAGGTAACAAAGGTCAACCCCAGCAGTGATAAGTCATGCTGATGGGAAGTTTCCTTAATAGGGTGTGATGAAAAGGCACATTAATGCCGGGCTTGGTGGCTCAGCCTATAATCCCGCGCTTTGGGAGGCCGAGGTGAGTGAATTGCCTGAGCCCGCGGGTTCGAGACCCGCCTGGGCAACTTGGCGAGACCGCATCTCTATAAGAAATAAAAAAAATTAGCCGGGCGTGGTAGCACGCGCCTGTAGTTCCAGCTACTTGGAAGGCTGAGGCGGAAGGATCGCCAGAGCCCAGCAGGTCGAGGCTGCGGTGGCCGGGAGCGGCCACTGCACTCCAGTCTGGGCAACTGGGTGAGACTTCAACTCAAAAAGAAAAGAAAAGAAAAGAAA
>CAUYQG010158085.1:0-23809 GCA_963574415.1 Tarsius wallacei | reverse complement strand
ATTAATATTATGAGACAAGTCAGGCTCGGTGACTCAGCCTGTAATCCTGCGCCTTGGGAGGCTGAGGTGAGTGGATTGCCTGAGCCCACGGGTTCGAGACCCACCTGGGCAACTTGGCGAGACCTCATCTCTACAATAAATAAAAAAATCAGCCGGGCATGGTAGTGCACGCCTGTAATTCCGGCTACTCGGAAGGCTGAGGCGGAAGGATCGCCGGAGTCCAGCAGGTCGAGGCTGCGGTGGCCAGGAGCGGCCACTGCACTCCAGTCTGGGCGACAGAGTGAGACTCCAACTCAAAAAAAAAAAAATTATGAGACAGATACAAAAGTGCACATGTATAATAATCTATTTCTTGCTTGTCTAAATGATGAGGCTTTTGAAGTCAAGAATTATGCTTGATTTACCGTGATATCAACCTGTTTCTCTTTTCTGTATACCAACATGACTAGTGCAGAGTCCTGTGCATAGTGTATGAAGAGAAAATATTTTTGAAAGTATGTGTAGATAATTAAAGGAAAAAAGAAGAGAGTGCTACGTTCCCACTGAGAATGGTAGTTCACAGGATTGGAAGCTTCACATAGGTAAACAGTCTCAGTTGAATCTAAATTTTATAAACAAAACAATGAATTTCTTGAGTCATGATGTCTACAAACTGGCAAAGAAATTAAAACGGCATTTTAATGGCTCTTTCAAGATTAAAACTTCAAATGATAATGAAGCGAAGAATGATTATAAAATAGCTGTAATTATTCAATGTAGTAGAATGCAGTAAATATAGTTAATTCCTAATTGTAGTGAAACTGTTAGTGGTCATGGGTATTTTGTCTTTCATTTGCTAATTAATGATATTTCACATTTCAAAAACAGTAAAATTGTTTTAAGATATTTGTGTTTAAAATATTTGTGTACTAAACTTTTCTTCTTGGGCTCAAGGAAGCAATTAAACTCTGAAGAAATTGGTTTGAGAAGAGTATGCAATATAAATGACTCCAAAGTAAAATTTAGAACCTAATCAAAACCAAATGTTTTCTATGAGAGGTGATACAAAAAAAAGGGTTCAAAAGTTGAAAGTAGAAATATATTTGGAACTAAAAATGTATATTCTAAAAATATTATTTCATTCATTAATTCAAGGAAAGTCATCTATTACTAGGCACTATGCTAAGTGCAGGGGACACAAAGTAAGTAAGATGTAGCCATTGAGCCCAGACTCCTCAAACTTTAATACACAAACATTGATTAAATGCTGGGGTAAACATCAAGTGCAATGAAAATACACAGGTAGGATACCTGCTCCAGATTTTGCTTTTGATGGTACTTGGGGGAAAAAAAACCATATCTGGAAAAAGTGTGAAAAAATGGATCATCCAAGAGTCAGCACAAGTTAACCAGACAAAGGCTGAAGAGGGGACAATGTTATATTTTTCTTGAAGCATCTAAAGGTGAAGAATATGTAATTCAAACTACTTTTGGATATTTACTGATAAAATGAGGAGACTTGAAACTTGGAGTGAATGCTTTGAGTCTATAACTTCTAAGTGCATATTCTAAAATATATTTAATGAATATCTATTACATGCTATGACCCGTCTTTGTCACTAATGACAAAGGCAAGAAAATATATCATCAACTTTGTTTCAACAGTATGACAGACTAAGTTTTTTTTAATACTTGAGTGCTGTTGACATTTATTGAGGTTGTTGTTACTTGCAAGTTGTTATTTGACAGGAACAGACATCAGTGCAGCAGACTAAATATTTGAAGTGTAATCTTTTGGTACAGCAAAACTACATGAAGACACGCACAGACACCACTTACTCCTTTATTACATAACTGAACTCAGATCACAAAGTAAAGGAATTCTTTAAGTTCCAGAATAACAAGAAAACACTTGCACACAGAGTTAAAAGAGACTGGATTTAGCTTTTGCTCTGGTGGTATCTTTTGGTCCCTGATGGCTTAAGCCTGAGTAAATAACATTGCAAGAAGAAGAACAGAAGACTGCTTGGAATTTGAACAGAGTGGAAGATTGGCTTAGAGACCACTCCAAATAGAACTCATTCTCACTGAATAAACTAGAAAAAAAAATGGGTCAGCAAAAGGAGTCATCAGGGGATTCAATGCATTTCTCAGCTTTGGCTTTGAGTAAAGTGTAAAAGGCAGGGAGGAGGCAGGGAAAGAAGAAAAATAAAGGAAAAAATGAAGTTAGACAAATGGAAAGAGTGATGAACAGGAAGAAGAAAGGAATGGAGAGGGAAGGAAAGAGAAAGAAGAAAGGAAAGGCAGAAACTTTTGAAAACCTAAGAAGAAAAAAGTAGTCTTCTAGAAATTAGCACCATAAGGCTGACTTCCCTGAAATTTGGAGTTGGAATTTACAATATATATGAGACTTCCTAAAACCCAATCCAGAGTTACAAATGGTCCTGTGTTAGTATTGCCCCCATGTGCCTGGTAGAAGCAAACACAAATCCTTTCTGACAAAATGAATTTTAAAATTCAAGTCTTTATTTCACAGATAAAGTTCTAATAAATATAAGATCATTTTTTAAAAATCAATAATATAGAATGAAATAATTGACCTTAGTGAGATGCTGCAGGAAAAAAAAAGCAGGTCTGCAAATGACACTGTGGAATATAAAACATATATTGCAAAATAGAAGAAGGCCATTGTGGAGCAGCAGACTGGTGTTGCCCTCACTGAGCCTGACAGAAAGTAGGGACCAAGCCACCAACAGACAGAGACACCCTGAACACTTTTGAGTAGGTGAAACACTCTGCACCTAGCAAAGGATTCTTTGAACACAAGAAAATGGTGGCAGATGTGGGAATCTCGATGCCCTATCCCCTGCTGTGCACCAGGCTCACACAGGGCCTGAAGCCCTGTCCAGTGAACAAGAGTGGGTGAGCATACTTAAGATGCTTGGCTCTGTTCATCCCCTCCTAGCCATGTGAAAGTCATTGAACCCGCATGGGAGGAGTCCTGGTCAGGGCACAGTGGCAGACAACTGGACCTCAAGTGAAACAGGAAAATGAAAACAAAAACCATGTTGGTACAGCAGCCTTGAGTACAGCTTCTGCCAGTGAGCAAGGTGGCTGGCTCCCAGGCAGAGAAGGCCTGTCTGCAGAGTGAAACTTGCTGTTGCTTGGCCCATCTACCCAGTCAGATCAGGAAGAATAATCTCCAAACCCAGGTGCCTATAGGGCAGAACCCTTCTCCCCTCCCCCATGGCAAATAAATTGGTGTCTTTCAAGAGCAGAGTGTGTACTTGAACAGGAATGGAGTGACAAAAAGACACGCAAAGTCTTTCTTAGTAGGAAGCCTTCCTCAATGGGAAGGCTTCTGGGCTACAAACCACAGACAGTAGACAGGGGGGCCCATCCCTCCACACACTGTCTGCAGAGTGCTAGTAGCAGGGGCTGCTAAAGTTGAGAAACCTGACACAGGCTGGAGCAAGAAGCTGAAGTGAATGCCCCTCCTTCACTCACTGAGTGACCTATATTAAATCACAGAAAAGACCCTAGAATAGAGGGTCAGTGATTAGCATCAGAACAACAAAATCAAAAAGAATTGAGGGAAGAGAGGCCTATCATAAATGAGAAAAAAATCAACAACAACAAAAAGGCAACACTCAGAATACTAAAGAGACAGTCCCTGGAAAAGCAGCTATCAGAGCACAAGTAATAACCCCCCTATCACTGATGACAGTTATAGAAATCAGAGACTGGATAGCTCAAATGAACCAAGAGAACCAAGATAAACTAGAAGCAAAACCTATCAAAGTCATACACAAGTAAAAGTGGAGTTGGCCAATTTCAGAAAAACCTATTCTGAAATAAAGGAAATGAAGAACTGCATCCTGGAAATAAAAAACAAAGTAACAAGAATAGGAAGCAGGATCAACCAACCAAGCAGAGGAAAGAATCTCAGAGATTGAAGACCAAAATATGAAATTAACCCACTCTATTAAAAACATGGAAAAAAAGCCCCAAAAGGAGCAAAGCCTCTGAGAGATTTGGTACTATGTCAACAGGCCAAATCTAAGCCTGATTGGTATCCCTGACACAGAAAGAGAAGCTGTGAACACCTTGGAACAAACATCCCACGAGGTCATTGGGAAAAACGTCCCACATCTCATTAAAGAGGTGATTATTCAAGCATGAGAGATTCAGAAAACCCCTGCAAGGTATCACATGATACATAGTAATCTGTCTCCACAAAGTGAGCATGAAAGAAAAAAAATCCTAAGGGCAGCAAAACAGAAAGGTCAGACTATCTACCAAGGAAGACCCATCAAAATCACTCCAGACTTATCTGCCGTAACATTATAAGCTAGAAGGGACTGGAGTCCAATCTTTGACATTCTTAAAGATAAGCAATTCCAGTCAAGAATATCCTACCCCACCAAGCCAAGCTTCATCAGTGATGGAAAATTAAAATCCTTCCCACATATTCAATCTCTAAGAGAATATGCTGCCTCCAGGCCAGCTCTTCAGGAGATGCTTATGAAGGTGTTGAACACAGAAAAAAGAAAAGAAAAGAAAAGAATGGTCACACCCATCACAAAAGTACAGGCAAGCACAGACTCAACAGAGCATATAGAGCACTCACAAAATGAAAATACACACATATGTAAACATAAAAGTCAAAAGGAAACAAAGCAACCTCCTAGAGCCCTATGACAGGTATAAACTCTCACATTTCAATTATCAATTTGAATGAGACTGGACTAAATGTGACACTGAAGAGACACAGAGTGACAAACTGGATAAAGAAGCATGATCCAACAGTCTGCTGCCTTCAGAAAACTCATCTCACTACAAAGGACACCCACAGGCTGAAATTTACAGGATGGAAAATGGTCTTTCAGGCAAACGAAAAACAGAAGAAAGCAGGATAGCTATTCTGATATCAGACAAAGCAGACTTCAAGTCATCAAAAGTTAAAAAGGCTATGGAAGGACACTACATAATGATAAAAGGCTCAATCCACCAGCAAGAAATACCCATCTTAAATATATATGCACCCAACACAGAAACACCAGGTTTTATAGAACTACCAAGTAAACTAAGAGAAAACATTGATCTCACACAATCATAGTTGGAGACCTAAATACTCCACTAATAGTTCTAGATAGGCAACTGAGGCAAAAAGTCAACAAGGAGATCAGAAACATTAACTCGATCAATTAAATGGATTTAATAGACATCTACAGAACACTTCACCCAACGTCAACAGAATAGACATTCTAAACATCAGCACATGGGATATACTCCAAGATCAATTACATTCTTGGTCATAAATCAAGTATAAACAAATTTCAAAAGATTAAAAAACTACCATGCAGCTTCTCCAATCAGAGTGGAATAAAAATAAATATTGTCACCAACAAGATCCCCCTCAAACACACAAAGATATGGGCACTAAACAACATGCTGCTGAACGACTTCTGGTCAACACAGAAATCAAGACAGAAATAAAAAGATTCCTGGAAACACATGAATCAAAGACACAACATATCAGAATCTCTGGGATAGCCTGAAAATGGTGTTAAAAGGCAAATATGTGGCATGACGTGCACAAATCAAGAAAATAGAAAGATTACAAGTAAACAGCCTAACATCACACATAAGGGAGCTGAAAAGGTAAGATCTTCTAAATCCTACTTCAGCAGAAGAACCAGATCTCCAAGATAAAATCAAAATTGGAAGACATAGAAGACAAAAATATCATAGAAAAGATCAACAAGACAGAAAGTTGGTTCTTTGAAAGGATAAATAAGATGGACAGACCCCTGGCCAGATTGACTAATTAGAAATTCAAAAGATTATCAGAAATTACTCTGAACACCTGTATGCAAATAAACTAGAACACCTAAAGGAAATGGAGGACTTTCTGACATCACACAACCTCCCAAGGTTGATAGAAGAAACTGAAACTCTAAACAGACCAATAACAATCCAGAAAAATTATTCAGTCATAAGTAGTCTCCCTGCCAAAAAAGAACCCCAGAATGGATGGCTTCTCAGCTGAAGTCAACAAGACATACAAGAAGGAGCTGATATTAATCTTACTGAAAGTATTCTAGGCAATTGAGAATAATGGAATTATCTCCAAATCACTTTATGAAGCAAATATAACACTGATAACTAAACCTGGCAAAGACTCAATAAGAAATGAGAATTACAGGTCAATCTACTTGATGAATATAAACACAACAATTCTCAACAAGATTGTAGCAAATCAGACTCTGAAACACATCTCAAGAATTATCAACCATGACCAGGTGGGCTTAATTCCTAGTATGTGGGGTGACTTCAAAACTCAGAAGACCATAAGCATAATTCAGCACATTAATAGATGCACAACTAAGAATCACATGATTATATCATTAGATGCAGAAAAACATTCAGCAAAACCCAACATCTCTTCTTGATAAAAACCCTTGAGCAGTTAGGCATAAAAGGAACGTCCCTTAAAAAAGTAAGAGCCATTTATGATAAACCCACAGCTAACATTTTGCTCAAAGGGAAGAAGCTGGAAGCACTCCTCCTAAGAATAGGAACAAGACAAAGATGCCCACTCTCACCCCTCCTTTTCAACATAGTGCTAGAAGTTCTAGCAAAAACAATCAAGCAAGACAAGGAAATCAGGGTATTCAAATATGAAAAAAGGAAGTTAAGCTATCCTTCTTTATAGACAATATGCTTTTATACCTTGGAAATCCTAAGGAGTCTGTCAAAAGCCTACCCCACAACTTTGGTAAAGTCCTGGGGTACAAAATCAATGTGGAAAAGACAGTTGCATTTTTATACACTAGAAACAGGAAGAGAGAGAGCCAAATAAAAAGCACAGTCCCATTCACAATAGCCACACACACAAAAGAAATATTTTGGCATCCACCTGATCAGAGAAGTGAAAGACTTTTACAATAAGAACTACAAAATGCTGATCAAAGAAATCAAGGATGACATAAACAAATGGAAAATCATTCCATGTTCATGGATTGGAAGAATCAATATTGTCAAGATTTCCATCCTACCCAAGGCAATCTACAGATTCAATGCAATACCAATGTCATTTTTTTTCAGAACTGGAAATGACAACACAGAAATTCATATGGAAACAGAAAAGAGCATGAATAGCCAAAACAATCCTCAGCATAAGGAACAAAGCAGGAGGTATCACACTTTCAGAATTTAAACTTTATTACAAGGCTACAGTGTCTGAAACAACCTGATATTGGTACAAGAAGAGGCACATAGAACAATGGAACAGGACAGAGATTCCAAAAGCAAATACATGGTCTCTCAACCAACTAATCTTTGACAAAGTCACAAATAACAATCACTGGGGAAAGGAGACCATATTTAGCAAATGGTGCTAGGAAAATTGGCTGATCACATGTAAAGATACAAACTGGACCCCTACCTATCACCATATACAAAAAGAACTCAAAATGGATCAAACGCCTAAATGTAAAACCCAAAACTATAAGAATCCTGAAAGAAAACATAGGAAACACCCTTATGCACATTGGAGTAGGCAATGAATTCTTGACCAAGTCCCTAACAGCAAATGCCATAAAAGCTAAGATAGACAAATGAAATCTCACCAAACTGAAAAGCTTCTACAGAGCAAAACAAACTTTCAAGAGAGTAAAGAGATAACCCACAGAATGGGAGAAAATATTTTCAAATTATGCATCTGACAAAGATCTAACATCCTGGATCTACAAGGAACTCAAAAGTAGTGAAATGGGAAAACAAGCAACTCCATTAAAAAGTGGGCAAAGGACATGAACAGACACTTTTCAAAATATGACATACAAGCATCCAACAGACACATGAAAAAATCTTCAGCCTCACTAATCATCAGAGAAATGCAAATCAAAACTATAATGAGATATCATCTAACTCTGGTAAGGATGACTATCGTTAATAAGTCATAAAACAACAGATGTTGGCAAGGGTGTGGTGAAAATAGAACACTTCTATGCTGTTGGTGGGAGTGCAAGCTAGTTCAACCTCTATGGAAAGCAGGGTGACGAGTCATAATAGAACTAAAAATTGACCTTCTATACAATCCAGAAATCCCTCTCCTGGAACTATACCCAGAGCAACAAAAATCAATCTGCCAAAAAGACACCTGCACACGCATGTTTAGTGCTGTACTATTCATAATAGCAAAAACATGAAACCAACCCTACTGCCCATTGCAAGTGGACTGGATAAAGAAAATGTGGTACATATATATGGTGGAGAAATATGCCGCCATAAAGAACAAAATCATGGACTTTGCAGTAAATGGATGGAGTTGAAGACCATGACACTAAATGAACTATTACAGAAACAAAGATCTGAATACTGCATTTTCTCACTCATAAGTGGGTCTTCAACATTAGTCAAATTAGCACAAGGGAGGGATTGGTAGTCACTGATCCCTGCTAGGGGAGGGAGGGAGGGAAAAGGGTGAGGGCCACGTGCCAACACAAAGTGCACTTGGTTCAGTACCAGGGAGGGTGAGGGCCAGTTAGAAGTGCAAACTTCACCTACATGCAGCCTACTTATGTAGTTATTCCTCCCTTGTATTCCACATTCCTAAAAGAAAACAAAACTTTAAAAAATGAAATACAAAGTGCAAGATAAATACCTTTAATAATTTCAAGGAAATAGAAGTAGTATTTAAAAGAATGATGACAAAACAAAGGATTATGAAAGAGAACTCAGTAGATTGGCAGATGAAACATAGCTGGTCAAAGTCATAGTGAACTAAATATTAAGAACAAATTAGATAACTGTTATATGAAAGATAAGAAATTGAACAATAGAAAAGACTACCTAAATGACATGGAGGACAGAGTAAGAAGGAGTTTTTTTCTCAAATTCCAGGTAAAGTTAATAGAGAAAAAAAGGGTGAGGTGGCTGAAGAATTCCAGAATTGTTGAAAGAGACCCATACTCATATTGAGCAAGCTCAACAAATGCTAAACAAAATAAATAAAAAAGAATCTATGCCCAGACTTACAAAAATTTGCAAAGTACCAAAGGCAGTATAGCTTAAAAGTTGTTAGAGGAGCAATTACTTTTAAAAGACTGAAAATTAGACAGGCTAATTTCTCAATAACAATTAAACCAGGGATTCATTGGACATTATCTCTAAACACTAAATAAATAATCTTACATTTACAGTAACTTTCTAACAAAAAGGGCAAAGTAATATTTTCAGACAAAAGCAAGTTGACCTTACTATAAAAAGACTTTTACCAAGCAGCTGTCAAAACATGTCTTTTACTAAGAAGAAAAATGACCCCACATGAGAGGTCTTAGCAACAAGAAGGAATATCAATGACATAGAAAATACAGAAAAAGGAAAATGTGTAGTTAAATCTAAATAAAAATTGTTGTATTAAAAAATAAATGCAGAACAACATAAATTCAGAACAACAAAATACTTGTCAGAAGAAAGATAATGAGATTAAAATCATGTTCAAATTTTCTCACTGTTTGAGAGACAGATAAAGATACTGTTTTACTTTAGATTAAAGTTAAATATGCAGAGTAAGTTAAAGAAATATGTTAAAATTTCTAGAATAACAACTGAAAAAACAGAAATAAAGTGTATAATTTCCTAGTTGGTAGAGGTAAAATAAATGGAATCAGATAAATAGAAAAAAAGATCTTTAATTCTGTAAATACAATAGAAAAAAAGACTCAGAAGTAGCATGACAGATAAAAATGAAGACTAAGTGAAATAAATTAATACAAATATATCAATAATTGCCAGTAATAAGCATGAATTGATCTCTCTAGTAAGAAAACAGACTGTCAAAAATAGATTAAAATTTTAAAAAATCAAGCTTCATGCTGTTAAACAGTGGTACACTCAAAACTTGATGGAAAATTATAAAATTCAAAATTAACTAAAAGTTTATGAAGCAATATTTATTTAAAGCAAAATGCATTACTAGAGACAGTGACAATATAATGATAAACACTTCAATTCACCAGAAATATATAATAACTCTACACCTGTATTGATTTAGTATCATAGCTTTAATATATTTAAAGAAAGAAAAATGGCATAAATGTGAATGCCTATATCTCAAAACCTATTTCCTTAGAAAATAAACTGTTTTGTTTTCTACCACATATAAAAAGTACTAGCTGTTTGAGAATTTTCAAAAGACAAATCATTTTCCTGAAAAGCTTTATATAATATAATATCAAACATATTCAGTGAGAAAATTATTGATGCCATGTGTTGGCACGTGTGAATTTCACCAGGGAAAAGGACTGATTGTCTAATAAGTTGGCATCACTGAATGGCTGGTTCTTAGAAGTTCTCCCTTTGAACCCCTTTAAAATTGTTACAGGCTATACAACATTTCCAAGTTTGTTTGAAAACTATTTCAAGGAAATAAATTGTGCAAATTAAAATGCTTTCAAATTATTTAGCTTAATACATGTGTTAATAATTATCTGTAGTTAGAAAACAGCCAACTCTTAGAAATAACAGAGTAAGAAATGGTTTTATATACACACGTGGTGAAACTGTAAGCTTCTAATTATAACATTCATTTACTCACTTCTTCCGTCCTTCCTTCCTTCTTCCTTTATTTCGTTGCTTCCTCCCTCCCTCCTTCCCTCCCTCCCTCCCTCCCTCCTTCTTTTCCTTCCTTCCTTCCTTCTTCTCTCCTTTCCTCCCTCCCTCCATCTTTCATTTTTTCCTTTCTTTGTCACTTCTTTCCTATGTCCCTTCCTCCTAGACTGCTTATGTTCAGTAAGCACCTTTTGAACATCTACTCAGTGACAGGCACAATGCCAGTGCTCAAAGACGAATAACAAAGAAGCTCCTCTCTCAAGTATACAGACAACTAGTGGTTATAAATACCAAAAAAGTGAAAATGCAATGTAACAAATGCTATAGCAGAGAGAAGGTTTTGCAAAAGTATATTTCATTCCAAATGAAGCATCCCTATTCTTTGTCTTTTCTAGAGAATTGGAATTTGTGCGCCTTTCCAACTATTCTACGTTACTCCCTCATGCTAACATCCCCTCCTTAAATATTCTTAAGCAGGGAAGCAACTTGCTCTGATTTTTGTTTCTGAGAAACAACTAGCACCTGTGACTAGAAGCAGGCAGATGGGAGATTAGAAAACACCCAGACAAAAAATGAGGGACTTAGTTAAAATACTTTTAGTAGGGAGACACATGTAAGAAGAGAAATCATTAAGACATGGTGCCAGTAGTGTAAGGGCAGTCAGAGAAGGTAAGCTTTTGGTAATCAAACAGGGTGTTGGGGTCTCTAGCAGTAGGGATGGCGTAGGACTGGTGTGGAAGCTATGGAGTCAGACGAACGCTGGCAGTGTCGAGGAAGATTGGAGCTATAGAAAAAGGGCACAACTATAATCCCTTCTAGTGCATTTAATAACACTGAACTGAATGTGCTGCAGAAGAGAGCTTTTTTATTTCCTGCAGAAAGATGGAAACTACAATAAATATCCAGACATTTTATCCTAGAAAATAATAAATATCACTGCTGTTGCTTTTTAAAATACAGACCTTTTCAACAACAATTTGTACAAAGATGTTGTTGAATCATTTTTCCCTTTGGTACAGCAAGGTTATCTTTGAATTTGTCATTGTCTTAGGAGAAAGAAAATATATCTGTTTTATTGGAACAATGACTCTATGAATATACAAGGCATAGCAGCACATTGCCGTACTTATTGTGTTCAAAAATAATTTGCATTTTAAAATGAAAATGTTCTTGAACCTACATATCCTTGATTACTTTATGTAATAGTAGCAAGCTAATAACACCCAGAAAGAAGAAAAAATGAGAGCTGAATTTAAAAGCACAGCTTTAAATGTTCTTAATTTTAACCTAGCTTCGTTGTTTCCAGGTATTTGGGGTAAATCCTTATATCTCTATAAGCTGCAGAGAAGGGGTGTGTGTGTGTGTGTGTGTGTGTGTGTGTGTGTGTGTGTGTGTGTGTGTGAATGTGCTTGCTCCCAGGTGTGCCTTGGGGGTTTCCTTGTGTTGCTTTCTTAGTAACTACTGGTTGGTAAAATTTTTGGTCAATTAACATTTCAGAAAAGACTGGTTTTGGCTATAGAGAATAATCACTATGTTATGTGAACAACTGGGTTGAATGGCATTAATCTAGATTTTCATACTGGTAGAATATGATTTTATGTATATATGTATATACATATATACATAAAAGCATATATATAAATTATACATTATATATATATATGCTTAGCCTCGCTCAGGTCAGTGATCCACAGAGTAGATGGCTCATGGTATTACTAGAGTCTCTTCACTGATGGTAATAATGAATAGATCATAAACTTTGGAATCAGATAGACCTGAATTTGAATTCTAACCCCACTCTTAACTCACCACATTGTTGAGAAAGTTCCATTTTCTCTAAGGCTCAGTTTCTAATTTAAAAACTCAGATTGTGTTCTAGTCTTATCTTCAGCAATATACTTCCGCTAGGTAAGCTTCCCTGACTCCCAGGGAAAAGAGGATTAGTAGTCTCTTGACTGTGTTTTGATATAATTTTGTGTATATGTTTTTAAAATTACTATTACAAAATCATATTATAATTATTTTACAACAAATATTTAGTTATGACCTAGCTTTGGACCAAATGTTACACTAGTTTCTGCTGAAACAAAGATTAAATAGATGTAGCCCCAACTTCCAGTGGAGAAGGCAGACACACAGCAGTGTCTTTCTTCTTCCCCCGTTTCCCTGGAATAGAGTAAGGGCTCAATAAATATGTATTGAGTGAATAATCATCATTGGCTTGGTAAGCACAATTGTGGAATTGAACACATGGTAATAAGGAGGCACAAAGGAGAGTTTAAAAACTGTGCCAGTGAAAGAATCATGACGGCTGTGGGAGGAAGTGACAGTTGAGATGAATCTTAAATCAGCACACCAGGCAGAAGACACAGCATGAGCCTTGAGGCAAGAAGTTCTGTGTTTCAGGAACACTTCCTGAGAGTGCCGAAGCAGCAGAAGATTGCAGAGGCAGGCTGTACCCAGACAATGAAGGCCTTGGTCAGCATTCCATGTTAAGTTGCTTGGTTTTTTTCTGAAGTTAGTAAAGAAACAGGCAGATGAACTTATGCTGTGGCCTGGGCACATTTGTTTTGGAACAAATCGCTGTTGGCTGCGTGATGAATAAAATGGAAAAAAAAGAGAGGCCGGGTTAAGAGCTATCCATAAGCAGACTGTCTATTAGTCTGCCAAGAGATAATGAGCTCCTGACAAAGGATCCGGTCCTAGGGTGGAAAAGGGAGATTCAACTTAAGAAATATTAAGTTGGGAAAATTGACAAGATTTGGCCAATGATTTGATGTGGAAGCTGAGCAAGTAGAAAGAGTAACCGATGACAGTCCTGGTCACGAGACTGAATGACAGTCATCAGCTGAACCAGAGGAAACAGGGCCATAGACAGGCTTCAAGGGGGAAATCAGATTTGTCGAGTGTGAACATTCAAGTAAGTTCAGAAATACTGCACATGTTTGAAGATCAAGAGAGGACTGAAGGCCCGTGTGGTGGCTCATGCTTATAATCCCTGCACGTTGGGAGGCCTAGACAAGAGGATTACTTGATCCCTGGAGATCAGCCTGGGAAACATAGGGAGACTTTGTCTTTACCAAAAAAATAAAAATAAAAAATAAAAAGAGAGAGAGCGAGAAAAAGAGTGGGATAAGACAGAGCTGGCATAATAAATATGGAATCTGCAGCGCGGCAGCTGCGAGCTTGAGAATAGATGGAGGTGATAACACAGAGAGCACCAGAAGATCAAGGAGCTCTTCCCTCCTCTCCCCTGACACTAACATTGAAAAACTCACAGATGACTTGTTATTGCCTGTCTAATGGGTTATCAGTTTTCACCTTTCTTGGTCTATTTCATCTGATTATGTCATTCCTCCTGAGAATGCACCACTCTCCAATTTTATGTGACTTCATTCCTCTAAAGAGAGCCCCAGCTTCTTGTCTGTTGGCAAAGCAGTCATCATTAATGTTAACAAGAAAATTCATGTGGTGAAGGTATATTACAAGCTTTTATCAGTCAATTTTTAATTAATTAGAACAAAGAGAGAGAACCTTTATTCTTATTTAAGACCAGTGACACGCAAGAAAGACTCCACTGAGAGCTATGAAACTAAAATTCAACATAAATAACCTTTATTGCCTCATCAAAAAAAGGAAACACACCTTTAATTCAGCTACTTAAAATGTAAAGAAAACAGAAAACTTAACTGTCGGGCAAGAAACATCTCACACACACACACACACACACACACACACACCACAAAATGGAAAATCAACAAGTAAAGCTATATTGTTACCAGGAGCAGAAAATGATGGTAAACAAAGAGACGGAAAATTGGTGTTTCCATTATGAACTCTTTCAGGTTCATAATGGAAACTAATTGCCTCCATGCAGAGAATGAATAAATATCTCTAGGATTTTATTCAAAATTAATTTCCATATAAAGTCTGGAAGAAAAAGTATCTACAAAAGTTTTTATTTTGTTTTATATCATTGTTATAAGAAAAGAAGGAAAGAAAACAAGATAATTTTCTTTCCGGGTAGTGTGACTATCGATTATCATTTTATAGCAAAGAGTCAAACTTTTTGTGTTCTTTTGGGTCCTGCAGCTCATAACAATGATGACTTTTGTTGAAAGGTTCCATTTTTCAGGTCCCATACTCACACTTCACATACATTATGGTATATAATTGACAACAGTGAAGAAGAATTACCACAAGGTCAGTAGATGACAGAACAAGATGGTAGATGCTGAAGGTAGATGCTATCTTCTTCATTTTATATAGGAGAGGAACTGAGGCTGAGAACCTTCTCCAAGTTCAGAGTCCAATTTAATTCCACCTGACTCTTAAGAATGCAGTGCTTCCTGCTATGCCAGACACTTCACTTCTTTTATTTTATTTTGTTGTTTATTTTTTTTTATTATAAAGATGTGGGGTACAATTCAGGGTTAGGTATACAAACGTTGATTATGCAGGTACCCTTGTTGATGAGGTATGGATGCCCTTCCCTCCCCTAGCAGTTTCCCTCAACTGCCAGTCCCACCCCCCTCTCCTGTCAGTTTTCCACTACTGCCAATTCCTTTCTTACAGTATTATGATAATTGTTCAAGTTCCATTTATGAGTGAGAACATATGGTACTCTATTCTTTGTTTCTGTGATAGATCACTGAGTGTGATAGACTCTAAATCCATCCAAGTTGCTGGGAAGTCCATATGTTTGTCCTTTATAGCTGCATAATATTCCATTGTGTATATGTACCACATTTTTTTAATCCAGTCCAGCTTCAATGAGCAATGTGGTTGGTTCCATGTTTTTGCTGTTGTGAATAGAGCTGCAACAAACATATGAGTTCAGGTATCTTTTTTGTAGAATGGTTTGAGTTCCTCTGGGTATATTCCCGGTGGGGGAATTGCAGAGTCATGTGGAAGGTCAATTTCAAGTTCTTTCATAAATTGCCACACTGTCTTCCAAAGAGGTTGTACAAGTTTACATTCCCACCAGCAGTGTAGAAGCGTTCCTTTTCCTCCTCATCCTCGCCAGCATCTGTTGTTGTTTGTTTTATTGATAATGGCCATTCTTCCTGGGGTTAGGTGGTATCTCAATGTGGTTTTGATTTGCATTTCTCTGATGATGAGTGAGGCTGAGCACTTTTTCATGACACCACTTCTAACTGCTCCTCTTCTCTGCAATTAGAGGCGTTCTTGGAATTTGGAAACCGACCTTTAGGTTAAATCATGCCGGTAGGAGGCACCAAGTGTGAGCTGACATTACTCATATCCCTTGCTTCTGCCCTTTCCCATCATTTCTCAGAACCTGGGGAATTGTTCACTGTCTCTGGAATCTAGTCCAGGTTCTCTTAAACTTTTCTTCCACGGTATCTCTGACAACAGAATAGAATACACGGGAGTTGATTTTGCTTTCTTTTTTTTTTAATCTTAGTGATTCAGATGAATATTGCATTTGATTCTATAACATATTCATATTTTCTCTCTTAGAAATTCTTTATTAATTGCCATTATAGAAAAATGTAGCATATGTTTGCTATAGTAGATCCTGACTCATGGCTAATTTTTGGAGACAAATGTTCACATTTGACTTTACATGTGACTCGAGGTCAGTTCCATGGAAGGTCAGCTTCATAATCACCCTGAACTAAGTCAAGAATGGCCTGACATTCCAAGAGTGCCTGGTCAAGAATTGTCTCTTGAAGTGGTTCTAAGCAAGATATCTAGTCATTCTACTAATGCAACAATTTGGGTCACTTCTAGAATGAAATCAACCTTTGGAATTGACGGAGGATTAGTTCTCCAGAGTATAAAAAACTGTCAAGTCACATATTAAGGACCAAGATGGAAATGAATAACAGTAAGTCATCTAGTAATCAGGTAACACCTATCGTAAGCACTAGGGAAAAGAATAGATAGCAGAAATCGACACATCTTAATGAAGTTACATTTTTACATTTTATGTAATTTTTTTTTTTTTTGAGCTGGAGTCTTACTCTGTCGCCCAGACTGGAGTGCAGTGGCCGCTCCCAGCCACTGCAGCTTCGACCTGCTGGGCTCCGGCGATCCTTCCACTCAGCCTTCCAAGTAGCTGGAACTGCAGGCGCGCGCTACCACACTCGGCTAATTTTTTTATTTATTGTAGAGATGAGGTCTTGCTAAGTTGCCCAGGCGGGTCTCGAACCTGTGGGCTCAAGCAATTCTCTCACCTCGGCCTCCCAAGGCGCAGGATTACAGTCTGAGCCACCGAGCCCGGCCATTTTATGTAATTTAATTGCTCAAATGATTATTTACAATTCACGTGAGCATTGGACATTTATTTACTTTTATTGGTGTGACTTATGGGTAATTTTTAAAAAATACCATAGTATGGTAAAATTTGGTCAGATCTACCAAAGGGTTAATCACTGATAATTTTCTAGTTCAATTCTCTTTCTTTTTCTCTTTAAAAACATTTTTATTTGTATAAAAATGTTAGTTCTTTTCCTTTTCATTCAAACCCCATAATCCTTCTTTCCAGCTCTTTCAGCTATTACTTCTTGCATTTCCTTCTCCATTGCTGACGGATGTGCATGTATTTCTACTTTTTCTTTCATCAGTTGTAGACCCTGCCTATTTATTTCATGTCAGGGTGGTTTAAAAATCACATCACCTCTTACCACCACATCTACCACTACTCTCTTTTTCCTCATCTTTCCAATGTACTTTCATTCAAATTTTTGGTTAAATCTGCAGTCAATGCCAGTATTAACAATGTGTATTTGAATACTGCATTTGTTTTTTGCTTATAAAAGAGCAAACTGTAGGGATGGTTAATGGGTACAAAATATAGTTAGATGGAGTGAATAAGTGTACTATTTGAGAACACAACAAAGTGACTACAGTCAGTAAGAAGTTATTGTGTGTTTTAAAATAACTAAAAGAAGCCGGGCTCAGTGGCTCAGCCTGTAATCCCGCGCCTTGGGAGGCTGAGGTGAGTGGACTGCCCGAGCCCGTGGGTTCGAGACCCACCTGGGCAGGCGAAACCTCATCTCTACAATAAATCAAAAAAATTAGCCGGGCGTGGTAGCACGCGCCTGTAGTTCCGGCTACTCGGAAGGCTGAGGCGGAAGGATCACCGGAGCCCAGCAGGTCGAGGCTGCGGTGGCCAGGAGCGGCCACTGCACTCCAGTCTGGGTGACAGAGTGAGACTCCAACTCAAAAATAAATAAATAAATAAATAAATAAAAAATAAAATAACCAAAAGAGAGAAATTGGAAAGTTCCTCACACAAATAAATGATAAATGCTAGAGGAGGCAGATCCCCCAGTTACCCCAATGTGATTGTTATACATTGTATACTTGTCTCAAAACATCACATGTACCCCATAAATATATACACCTACATATACCCATAATAATTAATAATTAAAAGTTGAAAAAATAAAACAATTTACATGTGTATATTTAAAATATGCTCCATGATGCTATAGATACATATAGGTAGCAAAATGGTCACTATAGCGAAGTAAATGAACATATCGATCATCTTGCAGTTATTCATTTTGTGGCAAGAGCAGCTAAAATTTGCTTATTTAGCATGAATTCTGTATGCTATTTTATCACCTATAGTCCTCGATCTCTAGATTTGTGTAACCTTTATATCTGCTATTTGCAACCGCTTTTTTTTTTCCCTGAAGATATTTCACTTTCCATTAGCTTGGTTTTCTAAATGTTTATTCTTAATTTTTCCAAATGCTCAAATAGTGTTATCAAATGCCCAGCAATTACATTTCCAAGCCTAAAGCACATCAGATAAATTGTTAGGTCCACATTTGATTCTAGAGCAACTTACTTCTGTGCCCTACAGAGCCAGCGGGAAGACGGCTTTCTCAAGGTGGTACACACCCAGCTCCATAGAGATTCCTTGATGAGTCTTCTGAACTGGGCTCTGGCTTCTGCCTTCTTAACCTTCCTTCTTTTGACTTACTCCCACATCCTTTAGTAGAAACCTTGGTGCCACCTGTGACCCATTTGCACCTTCCCCTAGCGTCAAGATGATCAATGCAGTACCTTTTGCATTCTAAAAACCTTTCCATTTTATCCTCTGATCCATCTTCTAGGCCACCACTTTGGGCCAGGTCATCATCAGCTCTTAGAAATTCCTACAAGCTCTGTGTATGTGGTCTGCTTGCTGCTGGGTTTACTCTTTTACAGTCTATTCCTAACATAGCCCAAACGATCCCCTCTTCCTCTTCCTCCCCTTCCTCTTTCCGCTCTCCCTCTCCCACCTCTCTCTCTTTCTGTTTTTTGATGGAGTGCCACTTGGTCACTCAGGCTGGTGTGCAGTGGCATGATCATAGCTCACTGCAGCCTTGAATTCCTGGCCTCAAGCGATCCTTCTGCCTCAGCCTCCCAAGTAGCTGGAATTAAAGGCATGTGCCTCCGCACCCGTTCTATTTTCCAGTTGCTTAATATTGGGTGCATTCTTTGTCCTCATTGTGCTTTGGGGTCCTTAAATTTAAAAAGAGAATAAGAAAACCTGCTTGTCAGGGTTGATCTGAGGACATGAAATGCCTGCACAACTTTGTTGTGTGTCTTCTTTCCAGTGTCTCTTACTGACACACTGGTTCAGGCATGTAAACCAGTACAGAAGACTTTGGGAGAACTTGCCTTTGGTATTTGTTTCTCAACTACTCATCACTTCATAAAGAAACTCTACAAAGTACACATAATTTATACAGGTAAGACCCTCAATTCCTTTAATAAATGATATTCCTCTGTACTCATAAATTTCATGCACCCCACTCTCCCACCCTCTTAGCACATTGAAAGATTGCCACTTCCAAATTTTTCAGCTCACTGATTCCAGTATTTCTCTCATACACTGAGGATTCTACTATTTGAACCCCAAATTTCAATATCCATCACACCCCTTGAGTCCTACCAATCGTCATCATCTGTGCCCACATTGTCTTCCTTCTCTCTCACTACCATGGATAAAGGAGGTCTGTTCCCCGCAAAGGCAACCCCTTCATTCACTTCATGTCCTTTGCCTTCAAGACTTTGCTCTTACAATTATTCCATCAATTACCTGCACCTAGTTTCTCCCCTTTCTTCTCATTTCTTCCTAGTAGTATACAAATGTGCTTTCATGTCATTGATCTTAGAACACAAAACAAAATGTATCTTGCCCTCACACTCTTCTCTAGCTTGTCCCACTTTTCTACTTTCCCTAACAAAAAACCTTTTAATAGAGATGTTTATATTTGCCATTATTTCTTCAAACCACTTCAGTTGGGTTTTTACTATACTAATCTTGTCAAGGTCACTCATTACTTTCATACTAGCAAACACAATGTTTCTTTTTCTGTCATTATAGCCAATCTCTGCTTATACTCCTTCTTCTTAAAACACTTTCTGTCATTTTTCTTGGCTTCTATGACAGCATACGTTTTCTTCCTATATCCTTAAAAACCCTTTGTTGTTTTATTATCCACCTCTGTCAATTGCAACTCTCCACATAACCTTTCAAGTCCTAATTTCCGATCTCCCGAATTCATTTCCTTAGCAAATTCTGTTAACTTTACTTAGAAAGCACTGTCTGACACTTTTCTCTTTTTCTTCACTGTTATCAATCTAGTAGAAGCCACCAACCTGCCACCTGAATGACAGCAATGGCCTCAATCTCTTTGCCTCGACTCCTGACTTGGTATTCCCACTGCAAACAGGGTGGCATTTTAGATACACACGCAGCCGGGCTCGGTGGCTCAGCCTGTAATCCCTCACTTGGGGAGGCTAAGGTGAGTGGATTGCCTGACCCTGCGGGTTCAAGACCCACTTGGGCAACTTGGCGAGATCTCATCTCTACAATAAATAAAAAATTAGCCGGGCATGGTAGCGCGTGCCTGTAGTTCCAGCTACTTGGAAGGCTGAGGCAGAAGGATCGCCTGAGCCCAGCAGGTCGAGGCTGCGGTGGCCGGGAGTGGCCACTGCACTCCAACCTGGGCAAGAGTGAGACTCCAACTCAAAAAAAAAAAAAAAGAAACACACGCTATTGCATACCGTTGCTGCTGTTAAGATCCTCAGTGGCCCCTCATGCCACTTGGAATAAAATCCTAAGGCCTCTCCTAGCTTACCTGACTGACACGATTTTGCCCACTCTCTCCCCCCACTTCTTCCACCTGCCTCTCCTGCTGTGCCCTGTACTGCTCTTCCCTTCACTCCCTACACACCCACCTTCTTTCTATTTCTTGAATATTCCTACTTTAGAGTGTCCTCTCTGCCTGAAATGTTCTTTCCCAGATCTTGCATGGCTGACCCCTCCCTGCCTTTCAAAGCGCAACATAAAAGGTCTCTCCTTAGGCATTTATTATCATTTCAGCCCTAAATAGCTCTTTAGCAATCCCTCTGCTTTATTTTCAGCATGGCATTGGCTATTAACTACCATTTCCTTTTTGACTGTTTATTGACATTCCTCTTTTGCAGCGAGGTAGATTTTGTGAGAGTTGGTCCTGCTCAGTGATGTAGTTTTAGCACTTAGCACGATATCTGCACACAACTGGCAATCAAGACGTGTTTGCTGAATGCATGAACAAATCATTTTATATATTGTAGCTGAAGTTTGTTCTTTAATGTCACTTCCCAGAAATTGGCAGTAAAAACCAGCATAAGGGCTGTTTAATCTGATTTCAATGAGATTTGATATTTGGGTATGACTCGATATTTGATGACCTGAGTAAGTCTTCTGATTCGTAGACATGTAAAAGGTTATAAAACGTTCAAAAAAATGACTTAGGTACTGGTATTAGAGCTATCACTGTTTTTCATTAACTCACAAGAGTTGTTGATACTGTAAAATTTTAAAATAATAAAACTTTTTAAGCAAAAATAAGGATCTAGATGAGCAAAAATGAACCATTATTTTCCACATGCAAACTGTGTTTTTGCTACTCTAGCCTTCATCTTGCTCTTTCTTAGGCTTCTAGATAATCTGCCTACATTACTTATTCATTGAAAAAAGAGAACCTGTTCATTAGAATGTCAAAAGAATTGCAATAAAAACAGAGTTGAAGAAAGTTGCTTCAGGCAAGAAATTAAACATGTTCAAATTTTGATTATGTATCACTTATGCATACATATGAGATATATTTACTCTGGATGTGGTTTTACATATTATGTAAAAAATGCTATACTTTTGACACTGGAGGACAGAAAAATGTACCATAGGGATCTGCAAGGGAGTGAGAGTTGAAAGAGGTCATTTAAAAAAATCATTATTTAAACCCAGGATCCAAGAAGAGCCCTTCAAAGATATATGTGGAACTATCTTTATAGTATTTTAAGGTTATAGACAATTCCACATGCATTAAAGGGAATTATTATTAACATGAAACTTAAAAATGGGGCAACTTTATTAAACAAGAAGCAATTTTTTGTTCTACATTTGCAAATTTGGGCTGTGTTAAATCTAGAGCAAAGCATTTCATATTTCTCAATCATGACAATTGTTTAAGCAGCAAATAATTTTATTAGTGATACAGTTTTATTTTAGAAAATAAAATAGGCCTCCAGTCAAGATGGCAATGATATAGGTGGAACTGTGAGATTCTCCGAATGTGAATTCCCCCATAAAACTCTTGCTTCCCTTCCCCCACCCCACTCATCCACAGCTAGACGCATCAGTCTGAGGTCCAGGGACCCTCGGTCCCACGCAGGGCCGGCTATTGCATCCCTGATTGCTCCCTTGCAGGTAGGAAATCTCGGGTCTCAGCTCCTTCCCTGGTTACAACATACCCAGACCGAGCCCCTGATCACCCTGGGAGGCTCTGTGCACCCGCCCCTCAGAGAAGCTGATTCCATTTCTGACTATAATACGCTGGGAACAATTCAGGGCCACTTTTGCCGCTCAACACCGGCACTTCAGAGCTTCGGAGCATTGGAGCTCTGAATTCCAGAGCTCTAACCCCGGATAGAGCGTCAGCGGTACAGCTAATCCCTGGGGCCTCGGACCCAAAGAGCGGAGAAAAAGGATCCGCGAAAGTGAAAGTATCACTTCGGCCATTCTCCAGGCAGAGACTTGCGTTTCCCTGCCCACCTACAAGCAGGTTCCACCTCGGTTCCCAAGGAAATGTCACTAAACAGAAGACAAAACCACTCCCCTGGGAACTAAGCAGCAGCCGTCTCAGGTTGCAGCTCAGAAGAAGAAACCCAAGCTTCAGCAAATGGAGCTCTCCACATTGAAAATAAGGGGAGAGGCCCAAAGAGCAGAGATGAACAGATTTTAGACACTCAGGAAAGACCCCAGAGCTAGTCTGGTTTTCTACTTTGACTTTTGATTTTATCACTTTGTTCATTTTGCTCACTTCTGTTTGCTTATTGACTTACACCATCTGTTTGTGTTAGGCAAAACGTATCAAAAGACATGATTTTTTTGATCTGCCTTTGTATAGCTACAAGTGCTCTTTAGGGAATTGTCTTTACTCACTTCTCTCTGGCCTTGTGTCTCTTTTTCACCTCTTAGTTGGTATGTATGGCTGTCCTCCCTCTCACTCTTCTCTCTTTCTAACTCCCTATTGACCCCCCCCTTCTTCCATTACTTCGTTCTTTTGTCTCTCCTTTTGTTCCAGGCACCAAACCAACATTCTGCTGCACAGAAAGATTGTAAGACAGTGGGAAATAGGTTCCAGTGGGCTCAAACACTGACAGGTGGAAGCTGGAATTGGCATATAGATTCTGAAGCACAACTTCCCCCTCAATTAAACCTCAAAACTGCAAAAAGTACAGCCCGCAGCCCACACAACCTCAAAAGTGAACAAAAGCCAGAGGACTCCCATAAGGAAGGACAGGAGATTGCACAAGCGAAGCAAAAGCAACCCCACCCTCCCTGAAAAACAGAATTAAAGAAGGGGAAGGAAAGGAAGAGAGAGAGAGAAATCTACACAAAGGAAGAAAAACCAAAAGAAGAATATGGGTCTCTCCCAGACCCCTGGGAAGGCAGACACTGAGAAAACTGACTTCAGAATGCAGACAATGAAGAGCCCCCAAAATGACTGATTTCAAACTACAAATCTAGATATCAAGACAATAATGGAGAGAGTAAAAAGAATTGAGGAGAGTCAAGAAGAAACTAGGAAGGAGCTGATAACTGAGATAACAGCAATAAAGAATACTGTGAATGAAATAAATAACAGAATGACAAGCATGGAAAGCAGAATTACCCAAGCAGAAGAAAGAATCT
>CAUYQG010158084.1:0-89570 GCA_963574415.1 Tarsius wallacei | reverse complement strand
CACCTGGGCAATTTGGTGAGACCTCATCTCTACAATAAATAAAAAATTAGCCGGGTGTGGTAGCGTGTGCCTGTAGTTCCAGCTACTTGGAAGGCTGAGGCGGAAGGATCGCTGGAGCCCAGCAGGTCGAGGCTGCGGTGGGCAGGAGCAGCCATTGCACTCCAGGCTGGCTGACAGAGTGAGCTCCAACACAAAAAAAAAAAAAAAAAAAGCAAGATGTCTGATCATGTCATTTGCCCACTTTTTAATGGGGTTACTTGCCTTTTTCTTGCTGATTTGCTTGAAGAAGGCGTCCTTTTCCCAGTGTATGCTTTTGCCTGTTTTGTCAAAGATCAGTTGGTTGTAGGTATTTGAGCATGGATGAGAATTTCTCCATTTGGTGTCCACTACGATTTCTTTCGTTCAAGTTTGTAGTTTTCCTTGTGGAGTTCTTTCAACTCCTCTGTTAAATATATTCCTAAGTATTTTAGCTTTTTGGATGCTATTGTAAATGGAATTGAGTTCTTGATTTGGCTCTCAGCTTGGTGGCTGTTGGTGTATAGCGGTGCTACTGTTTTGTGTGTGTTGAATTTGTATCCTGAAACTTTGCCAAATTCATTTATCAAGTCCAGGAGTCTTTTGGAAGAGTCTTTAGGATTCTCTAGGTATAAGATCATGTCATCAGCATACAGAGATAGTTTGATTTCTTCTTTTCCAATTTGAATATGGTTTATTTATTTTTCTTGCCTGATTGTTCTGGCTAGGGCTTCCAGTACTGTGTTGAATAGGAGTGGTGAAAGTGGGCATCCTTGCCTTGTTCCAATTCTGAGGGGGAATGTGTTCGACTTTTCTCCATTCAGAATGACTTAGAGAGGATTCCCTCCTCTTCAGTAAAATTGGTACCAGTTCTTATTTGAAGACCTGGTAGAATTCAGCTGTGAGCCCTTTAGGTTCTGGACTTTTTTGTTGTTGTTGGGAGACTTCTAATTACTTTTTGAACCTTGCTGCATGTTGTTGGTCTGTTCAGGGTTTCTGTTTCTTCCTGATTCGAGATTATAGAGCTGTATGTTTCCAAGAATGTATCCATTTCCTCTAGATAGTCCCTTTTGTTTGCATAGAGGTGTTCTTAATAGTCTCAGATGATTTTTGAATTTCCATTGTGTGTTAAGTGGGTCTCTTGAAGGCAGCAGATATTTGGGTTGTATCATATTCTCTATTTCTTAATTAATCTAGCTAGTGGTCTGTCAATTTTGTTTATCTTTTCAAAGAATCAACTTTTTGGTTCATTGAGCCTTTGTGTTTTTTAAATTTTCAATTTCACTTAATTCTCTGATTTTCATTATTTCTTTTCTTCTGCTAGCCTTGGGTTTGGTTTATTCAAATTTTTTCTAGTTCCTTGAGGTGTGATGTTAGGTTGTCAATACGTAATATCTCAGTCTTATTAATGTAGGCCTTAAGTATTATAAATTTGATAACTTGTTTCATTGTTATCATTCATTCCGAGGAATTTTTAACTTTCCATCTTGATTTCATTGTTTTCCCAAGGATAATTCAGGAGCAGATTGTTTAACTTCCATGTTTTTGTTTGCTTTCACAAGTTCTTCTTAGAGTTACCTTCTAGTTTTATTCCACTGTGGTCTGAGAAGGTGTTTGATAGGATTTTGATTTTTTAAAATTTATTGGGAATTGTGGTCTCTCATGTGACCTATCTTGGAATGTTCTATGTGCTAATGAGAAAAATATATATTCTGTAGTTTTGGTGTGGAAGGTTCCATAGATGTCTGTTAGTTCCATTTGCTCTAGGATCTGGTTTAACTCCAATTTTTCTTTGTTGACTTTCTGCCTTAATGATCTGTCTGTTGCTATCAGTGGAGTGTTGAAGTCTCCCACTATTATTGTATTGTGGTCTCTTTTTTTAGGTCTAGTAGAATTTGTTACATAAAGCTGGGGGCTCTGGTGTTAGGCACATACGTATTTAAAGTTGTTCTGTATTCTCATTGGATTGATCCCTCTGTCATTATATAATAACTATCTTTGTCTTTTTTTACTGTCAGTTTATAGTTTGTTTTATCTGAAATAAGAATGGCTGCTCCTGCTCATTTTTGTTTTTCATTCACATGGAATAGTTTTTCCTACCTCTTTACCTTGAGTCTATAGGAGTCTTTGTGTATTAAGTGGGTCTCTTGAAGGCAGCAGATATTTAGGTTGTGTTTTTTTAATCCATTCTGCCAACCTGTATCTTTTCAGTGAAACACTGAGACCATTTACATTCAGAGTTTACAATGACATGAAAGGTACTATTCCATTTATCATACTGGTTGTTATCTGGTTGCTTAATTTATTTATTTATTTTCTGTTGTGTTGGTATTCCATAAGGCCTGCGAGCTTCATGATTTCCAGCAGTTTTCTACTGATATATTTTGACCTTTTGTTTTGGCATTTAGAACTTCTTTGAGTATATTCTGTAGAGCCGGTCTAGTGGCGACAGATTCCCTCATTGTTTGCTTGTCTGAGAAAAACTTAATTTCTCCTTCATTGATGAAGCTTAGTGTTGAGGATACAAAATCCTTGGCTGAGTGTTGTTTTGTCTGAGGAGATTAAAGATGGGGCCCCAATTCCTTCTGGCTTGTAGGGTTTCTTCTGAGAAGTCTGCTATTAGTCTAATAGGTTTACCTATGTAAGTTATTTGATGTTTTTGTCTTGCTGCTCTTAAAATTCTTTCCTTCACATTAACTTTGCATACCCAGATGATTATATGCCTCAGGGATGACCTTTTTGCAGTGAATCTTCTGGGGTTTCTTTGGGCTTCTTATATCTGAGTGTTTAGACATATGGCAAGGCCAGGGAAATTTTCCTCCATTATTTCCTCAAATAGGTTTTCCAGATCTGGTGCTTTCTTTTCTTCCTCAAGAACACCTATGATACTTAGGTTTGGCCATTTTACATAATCCCACGTTTCTGGGAGATGTTATTCCATTCTCTTGATTCTTTCTTCTTTATTGTTGTCTGCTTGGGTCAATTCAAAAGCTTTGTCTTCAAGTTCTGAGATCCTTTCTTCTGCTTGTTCTAGTCTACTGTTAAAACTTTCCACTATATCTTCTATTTCCTGAATGAGCTTTCATTTCCAGAATTTCAACTTTTTTTTTAAGGTGCCTATCTTTTGGGATAATTTTTCTTCCATGTCCTGAATAGTTTTGTTAATTTATTTATGTTGGTTTTCAGTTTTCTCCTGGAGCTCATTGATCAATTTTACAATCAGCCTTTTGAATTCTATGTCTGGAATTTCAAAAGTTTCATTTTGGTTAGAGTTAGTGTGGTCATTTGTGGGTGTTGGAGAATCTGTTTTTTCATATTGTCAGAATTTCCTTTCTGGTTTCTTCTCATTTAGGTAGACTATTTCTTCTCACTTGAGGTTAGCAGGAAGCCGATGTAGGCACTGAATGATTTCGTTTGTTATATATAGCCTTGATGTAGTAAGTTTCTCAATTGCTACCTGTAGCAGTCCTGTGCTGGGTACCTGCACTGGCTCACAGCGTTCTGAGTGGTCTGAGTGGCTTGAAAAGCGATGTTAGCTGAGGTCTGGGATCAGGCCTTCCCAAAGCTGAGGTATTATATTTGATGTGTGGGTTGTGCTATTGACTTCTAGCCAAGAGGTGGCACTTGTGGGAGAAAGGCAGTTGCAATAGTGTCTGTGGGGTTTCTCCTTGGTGAATGTTGCTCTGAGGAAGTGCCTAGCCAACCTAGGCAGAGGATAGGCTCTGGAAAGACTCTGCTTTGAGTCTTCAAGGGGAATGCAGTGGGGAGGACTTCAAGCACCCTACTAGACTGCACTCTTTGCTACTCCAGAATCCCAGATGTTAAAAAAAGATATACAGGGAAGGGCTAAAAATAAATAAATAAATAAAAACCCACAACATTTATTTATTAAAAATTGTATATCTATTCTTACATGTTTTAACTTCAGTCACCTTCAAAGCACTCATTTTTTGATGCAATACACCCATCAAGATGCTTTTTCCACTGCTCAGAACAGTTTTTGAACTCATCAATTTTGATGCCATTTAGTGCATTTGCCATTTTTGGTTTCACCTCTTCTACATTGGCAAAATGTGTCTCTTTGAGGATTTTTTTCATCCAGGAAAATAAAAAAAGTCATTCAGGGCAAGATCAGGTGAATAGGTAGGGTGGTGCATGGAGGTCATGCCATTTTCAGTCCAAAACTGCTGAACACTCAGTGCAGTGTGGGCAGGTACATTGGTATGGTAGAAGAACTAGTCACCTGTTTGCCACATCTCAGGACATTTCTTCCACAAATCATGGTGCAACCTTTTCAAAACCTTCAGATAAAAACGTTGGTTGACTGTTTGATCTGAAGGAACAAATACCAAGTGTTAATTCCAGGTTTTTTTGTGAGTTCCTCCTTGTATGTTGCTCTGTAACACTATATTATACCATATTATAACATAGAGAAAATTTTAGTAGTCAGTGTTTCATATGTAGAATATGGAACATTAAATGCAATTCCTTATAATAAACTTTATGATATGTCTAAAAGCTATTTTAATCAAACTTCATATACTTTTGCTTAAGTAATATTAATCAGTATGTATCTTTATATTGAAATTGCTCTGCCTTTTTAAAGTAGCATACACACATCATTCACCTCCTATATATAGAAATTTCTGCTCATATTTGACACCTCACAAAGGTGCCTTTTGATAGATTTTTTAAAAAATCAAGGTCTTTGAAAACAATCACCAAGGAAACAACAGAATAGGTTATGTATGTTTCACTTATACCTGAAATAGAAAATCTTGATGTCAGCTACAAATACACTTATATGAAGACCACCCCCTTCAATAAATTTACATAGTAGCTTGTTTTTAATAACCACACTCATGCCTGCACCAGGCAGGGTTCTGTCATGGGCCTCTTGCTCTATCTCACCTTGAAAACATCATTGCTTTCTGCTGTGTTTGAGGTTTCTCCTCCATTTTCAATGAAGATGACACTCTCACTCTACAACATTTGAAAAATACTTTGAATTCAGAAAGAAAAGAAGATAAAACAAGAATATATGAGACTTACTTTACTAAACTCATCCTAGTGGATTTACTTTTCTAAATCCAGACAGAAGAGTAAAATATAGGATGACTTGCCCAGTGCTGAGGAGTAAAATGAAGCTTGGGGCTGTGATGGGTAGCGGCAAGGATTTTGCAATATCAGCACTTGGCTTAAAGAAAAATGTATTTAATTTTATTGTTTATTTAACTGTTATATCAAGCTTTAACTTTTGCCTGAAACAGTCATTCAAGGACTCTTGCAAAGTAAAGAAAAAAAAAGTCCATAATAAGCATAATTATAAGTGACCTGTGTAGAAATTGTAAAACATGTTCCTCAGTCTCAGTGTTTTCCTTGGATCTGGATCAATGTTAATTAAACTGAACTTCATGGTGGTCATTGCTGACAAGTACTGTGAACACAAAAGTGAATATGACTCAGTCACCTAAAGAGTGATTGTAATTGTTGTTACATATGGATAATGAGTACAGCTACAAAGTCCTCGCTGTTCTTCTTGCCTCTGTGACTACCCTTTTAGTCTACTCTGTCGTCTATTGCCAGAGGACTATTACTAAAATCAGAATCTCATCAAGCCACTCCCCTCCATGAGACTCCTGGGACTGCAACTTACTGTGGGGATGCAGTCCCGTCCTTCACATACTTTATCCTGTCCTCTGCCCTCTGCCACTGCCCACCTCTCAGAGCTCATTTCTTGCCATTTTCCATTCACTCTCCAAACTCTTGCCAGTATCATTCTTCCTAGCATCATTTGTATTTCTTTTTCCTCTGAATCTTCTTACTCATTGCTCCTGTTGCCCAGAACATTCTTCTTTCCCACCCGAATCCTTTGCTGATTGATTCTTTCTCATCTTTCGGATGTTCATTATATATCACTTTTCCCAAGGAATCGCTTCTCTCACCAAGACTCCTGGGGTTCCCCTCTCCTATCCTCCATGCAATTATCACACTGATTAAATTGCTGATTCCTCCTCTGGGAAGGCCAGGGATCCTGTCTGTCTTGCTTAGCACAGACACATCCTCCACCAGGTGCTTCATAAATATCTGTGAATTAATGAGTGAATAAATTAATGAGTCAGTGATGAATACTGGAAGAAGTATCTTCAAAGTAAACATAAAGACCTAGATGAAGGAATAATGTATTTACCCAGGGTATGGTAAAGGGGTATGAAGGAACGTGAGATGACATTTGATCTGGCCCCAAACGATGAGTAGGAGGGAGTTCACCAGGGAGTTGAGGAAGGCAGAGAGACATTAAATAAATAATTGCATGAGCAAAATTTTGCTTACTAGTAGACCAGTTCTGGATGAATGCTGCCTCTTTGGGTCTCCACTTAGATGTCACCTCTGCCAAGCCTTGTTGACAGTCCCCTTTGAAGAGGTTAGTTGTCTTTTGTGTGTGTGCTGTGTACTCTGTCTTACTCTACATTTCATGAAGTGTACTTCGAATAGGAGGTTTTACTCCTGAGATCTAAAAAACAAATCCATCAAGAATAATAACTTTTGGGTTATATTTATAGACCATTCTTTTCATGCAAAAAAAATGTTAACTTTACATAACTTGTAGTAATTACTTTTATTATTATGTGATAAAGAGGGTAATTTGGGGGAAGAGTAGGAAAGAGAAAAGCAAACTTTAAAAGAGACATACAAACCTGGCAACTCACAATCCCAAAGACACACAAATGCTACTGTGTTGAATGTCGACATTTTTCATATGTATTTTTTTCTAACATGTGTAATGGATTAAAAGCCTTTTGACTCCGTAGCCATGCCATCATATTATTCCCTTTATTTAGGGAAACTAGACCTGTGGGGTTGTATTGGCTTAAACAACAGCCCTCCTTCCTTTATATTAAATTTCTGTATCAATTTCATGAACACAATGAGACATTTTTTTCTGTATAGGGAAGGGTTTAAAAAGTGACAACATGTCTCTGCAAGTGACCAGGATTAAAGGGTGCAAGTTTAATTCATTCATTGTAAACACTAACAGCATCTTATTCAAAAGCTTCATCTTTGGAAAAAAAGTGGGGCTTAGATGAACTAACATGCCCAAATATTAATTATGGAAAAGGGTAGAAGCACATCTCTTTCAGAGCTCAGTGGCAACATCCATATTGGAAACCCTGAGACTGATAAAGACTGTATCCAGCTTATAGCTTGGGACAGAACCAGCTGCAAAGCCAAGACCCCCTGGGAATTCTGATACTATCGATGCAGATCTCATTTCCCCAAAGAGTATAAGCCCGAGTTTCTTTAGTCTCTTCAGGGATCTCTGCCTATCTTCAACACAAAAGGCTATTTCTTCATCCCTTTAAATGTAAGCTGGTTTTTAGTGGATAGTTAATGTCCTGGGAAAAAAAATAAGTATGACAATAGTTTGCTAATCATTTTACACATTTAGTTTATTCCTTGAAAGAGCTTCGTAAGGTGAATGAATACATCACTTTCTCCATTTTACAGTGAGGAAACAGAAGCTTAGAGTTGCAGTAAATTCTCCAGAATGTGCAGCCAGGAAATTTGATTCTAAGCCAGTTTTCTGATTTGAAATCTCCAGCTCTTAACCACTACCTTCTAGCACTCTACTTTCATCCGTTGCCATCTCTGTAGCCTACTGGCAAGCAGAGTGGAGTCCTGTCCTCTTTCAGAAAGTGCTCTTGTAGTTAGAAGCTATGGAGACTGACAGATGTATATTTGAGTTGCAGCTCTGCCATTTCATAACTGTAATTTTCAACAAGTTATTAACCTCTTTGATCCTCATTTCCCCATCTAAAGTATAATGAGTAGATATCTGAAAGGTTTAATTGGGATAATTCAGTGAGTTGGTGCTTAGTGCAGTGCCTGGTCCAGAGTAAGGGCTCATTACGGGAGGTGGCAAAGCCACCCTTGCTGTGACGGTCTCAGTCCACACTGAGCCACTCTCACAGCATCTACCATTCATCTCTTTCTAGAATTGGTTTTTTCTTTGCAGGTGTTTGTCTCCTCTAAGAGGGTGGAAGCTACCTAGGAGTAGGAATGATATATTTTTTAACCTACAAAAGGCCAAGAAGAGAGCTCAGTAAATAGTGGCCATGTTTTCTTGGCCAAATATATGGCCTCATTTCTGACAAAGAATTGCATAGTACTTTGCGATGTGAGAGCCAATGGAAAGTGAAGTTGAACATCAAAATAGTCATGTTTCTAGGATATTTTAAGTTTCCTGAAAAGACTATGCAGCCAGGATTATAACCTAAGATCGACAGCACAGATTCATGATATTTAAATACTTATAAATTGGTTTAATATGCTTCCAGTTTCTTGAGTGTAATCTTGAAATATATGTCATTTAAAAAATGCTATTATTCACAATAACCAAGATATGAAAGCAACATATGTATTCATCAATGAACAAATGGATAAAGAAAATGGATAAAGAGAACCTGGAGGACATTATGTTAAGTGAAATAAGCCAAGCACAGAAAGACAAATAGTGCATGATCTCACTTATATGGGGAAGGGGTATTCATGGTAGCAGAGAGTAGGACTGTGACTACTAGGGTTGGTAGGAATGGGAGAGAATGGGAGGATGTTGGCCAAGGGATACAAAATTCCAGTCAGACAGGAGGAATAAGTTTCGGAGGTCTAGTGTATACATGATAACTCTAGTTAATAACAACATATTGTATACTTAAAAATTGTTAAGAAAGTAGATTTTCAGTGTTCTCGCCACAGAAAAATAAGTATGTGAGGTCATGCATATGTTAATTAGCTTGATTTAGCCGTTCTACAATGTATAGTATTTCAAAACATTATTTTGTACACCATAAATACATACTTTTTGTTGATTAAAAAAGAAGAATGATGAATGAGGATTTTTAGGCCTGGCAATTTGGTCATAAAGAACCAATGTGGCAGCTCCCTAAACATGAAAAGGGGTGTAGCGTTCCCCATCTTGAGATGGGTCAGATGCAGCATCCTACCTCTGGTCTCCAAGAAACACTGCACAGGTGAAAGTTCACGAGGAAGGATGGTGCGCATGTTGGTGTCGCTCCCTGCTCTCAGTGGCTTCTCTCCCTCAAAGGTTTTGTGCCAATGCCTAAGTAAATCTGTGGGAAACCAAGAATAAGAACATTTAGGTATGTGAAGGCTTCTATACAATTATCATTATTTTTACACATCCCCTGCCAATCTTATGCATCTTGTAATATGGTGCTTGTAGGTTATTTCATTTCCTCCACCTTGGCTAATAGTAGACATAGAAAGCATTCAATAAATGGTTAGCATTTATGGCTTGAGTTGTGTGAGAGCATCACTAACATCAAACTCTCCAATGCTGTAGGTACTATATATCCCCATCCCTCTCACCCCATTTTAAAGATGAAAAATATTCAGGCCTAGATAACTGATCTATTCAAGATCATAAAGCTGCTAAGTGCAGAGGTAGATTTAAGCTCAGGCTTCTCTGACTCCATAGCCCATATTCTTAACCAGAAGCTCTCAAAGATGTCTTGTCAGAATCACCTGACAACTACTACACCAGAATCTCCAGGCATGGAGCTCTGGGTCACCAAAGCTCTGAGAAGATTTTGATGCAACCAGATCAAAGATTTGAGAAGCTCTGCTCTAAAACACTACTCTATGCTTCCTCCTCAATAAATGTCTGTTAAATGAATAAGTGACTACTGTAATTCTTCCACTGATAATCCACTCCTGCATTAAGATTTGCTCTCAAGCAATGATCACATTTTAAAATGCAAATATTCCTAAGAGGCTGTTTCTCAGTTCTCTGGTTTCTTTTTCTTTTTTTTTTTCTTTTTTTTTTTTTTTGAGTTGGAGTCTCACTCTATCGCCCAGGCTGGAGTACAGTGGCACGCTCACAGCCACTGTAGCTTCAACCTGCTGGGTTTAGTTCATCCTTCCACCTCAGCCTTCCAAGTAGCTGGAACTACAGGCACATGCCATGACATTGGGCTAATTTTTTGATTTATTGTAGAGACAAGGTCACATCAAGTTGCCCAGACTGGTCTTGAACCCTTCGGCTCAGGCAATCCTCTCTCCCCCCACATCCCAAAGTGCTGGCATTACAGGCATGAACCACCACACCCAGCTCTCCAGTATCTTTATCAGCAACACAGATATGGTTACAGAGACGCAGCCTTGATGACTGTCAGAGATAACAGATTAAGGACAGGGTAAAGCCAGAAGTGTAGACCAAAATGCACAGCTTTATTAAGGATGGGATAAGGCAAGAAGAGCAGGCTAGTCACAAAAAGTATACATCTTATGATTCACTTTACATAAAATGTCCATAAGAGGCAAATCTCTAGAGACAAAGAGTAGACTTAGTGGCTGCCAAGGGATAGGGGTTCAATAGGGAATAGTGAATGACCACTCATAGTTATAGAGTTCTTTTTGGGGTGATGAAAATGTTCTAAAATTGATTGTGGTGATGTTTGCACAATCTTGTGAATACACTAAAAACCACTGGGTTGTAAATTTTTAAAGTATGAATTTTATGATATATGACTTATATCCCCAAAAAGCTGTGAAAAGAACAAAAGGCAGTACAAGAAGACAGAAGAGTTGCAGTGAAATTAGAATATGAGAACTGTGAGATTGCAGGTGCCCATTATGACTGGAGAAGGCTTTGAAAGTTCTCCTCTGCCAGGAGGTGTGTAGGACCACAGTTATGGTGTTGCTCTTGTGAAGGTGTCCATGAGCTGATGCCATCAGTAATTTCCTATGATGCTTTTTCTTTTCTGACTGTGCATCTAACTTTCTTCACCCTTTCTTTTTCTTCAGCCTTTATGGAACTCAGTTCACAGTACTTCCCAGTTTAAAAATACATACAGTCAGGCACAAAGTTTTATATTTTTAAGAAAGGATTATGAATTAGAGTGTAAAATACATCTATTATATCTGTTCCATTGGCACATTTTTGCTGCAAACAATTCTTCAGAGCTAGTACCCTCTATTTCTAATGGGAGAGAAGTCTGTTCAAACTAGTAATAATTTTTTAAAATAGGGCATGATCCCTTCAATGTCTCCAAGTGTCAAAGCTGCCACCTCTTTATTCATCTGTCTTGGAGCAGCCTTGCTGACTACCTCAGATGCAGTTACCTTCCTCAAATGCACATAGGAAGAGCACAGCTGAGAGGATAAGAGCTTGAGTCCCAGTCTCGGATTGCTGGGATTTGAATCCAAGCTTCGCCTCCTCTCAAGCTGATCTCTGCAGGCAAGTCACCTAATCTTTCAACTCATCATTGCTCCCTGAATCTTTCTGAGAATTAAATGAGCACAGTCTGTTACGCGCTTAGTCCAGTGATGGACACATGCTGAACAGTCATCACTGTCAGCTTTTATGATGATGACTGCTCTTATATTTGAATACTGCCCCACTTTCTCATGCCTGCATGATCAAGTCCAAACTCCCTAGCCTATCATGTGGGAACCTTTGAAATCCTACCTCAACCTGTCTTCTCCCAGTCTACAACCTTTCCTGAACACATCAGGCAAATGTGTGGCTCCAGGTTTTGGCCCAAGCCTTCACCTTCCGTTCCATATCTCCACCTAGAAAAGCCCTGTCTTCATTCAAGAGGGACAATAAGCTTTTCCCCAGCTCCTTTTTTCCTCTGAGTTTCAACAGCACTTAGGGGATTTGAGAGAAGTTGGCCAAAGACAGACATATTTTATAGGGAAGGCAAACAGAACTTCCTAGTGAACTGGATCAGGGAAACAAGGAATAAGGCAGAAAAAAGGATGCCACCCAGCTTATATCTGGTACACCCCAGCACATGGCAGTGTCACTTGATGATATGGGAAAACTCAGGAAAATAAAGTTTGGGGGACTAGTAGTAAAGACATCTGTATTAATTATGGCTGAGACGCCAGGCAGGCATTCAGCTGGATTTGGTAAGGAAGCAGTTGAGTGTGTATGTGAGCCTGGGGTTTGGAGAATGGTCAAATCTCTGGACATATGCTGGGTCCTAACCAGAGGAGATCATCTGGAGAGGCCTGGAGATCAATGACATTAGCAGCACCCAGAGGATGAGAAAGTGTAAGACACATGGGTGAACTCACTCACCCAGTACCTACTTGAGGTTAAGCACTGTCTTATTTATCTTTATGCCTAGTGGTTTTTGTCACACAGGTGTTCACTTAATTTCAGCTGAATTTATTTCAATACTGAAAACAAAGGTGGTCTCTCAGAGGTCTCCCAGCCTTGCATGTTAATGATTTGGCAAGATTTGTAAAAGAGGCGAGAAGGACAATTCCAGTGTCCAGCACAAGAAGACAAGTGTTCTATTGTGGACAAGAGCAACCTCCCATCCCCAGCCTCTCCCTGTGCACATGTACCCAGGGACGCACTCCAAAGAGCATCCCCCAGTGCTCAAAAGCCCAAGTCTCAGCGTGGCCCTCTGGTCTGTTTGTGGGGGCCTTCAGAAAGCAGCAGCTGCTGGCATGTATAAGTGGTGCCAGGGGTTCCCTTTGTTCTGGACAGAAGCTCCTCCGTAGACCCAACTTCCAGTTTTTTGAAGGCTGCATGAGAAACATTCTGCAAATTCTTGTCCTGCTTTCCCACTGAGTTTAACAGTTTCCTATTGATGTTTTTCTGACAAACTTGTTCCTATGAGATATTTAGAATTTGTAAATAAAGACATATGTACCTTCCCCTCCTCTCCTCTTGCACCATTCCGATTAAGCTCTCAGCATCTTTCTCCTGTCTGTAGGCTCCTATCTGGTCTCCCTGTCTCCATTCTCCCTCCACTCTCCCACCAGAATAACCATGCTGAGGTTCTGCTCTTTTAGGGCTCACACCTGCCAAGAACTTCAGCCGTTTCCCCGTTGCCTACTGAAAAAGGATTCCACAATTCCAAGCTTGGAATTCTAGGTCTCCCCACCATCTGCACTTTACAGGACACTTTCCAGCATTAGTGCCCATTGACCATGTCTGGGGGTATAATTAATCATACCCCGTTTTCCCACAAAAGAGTCACTGCAATTTCTGTTATGTCTCAACACCTACATTTCAGGGTATCTTCTTCAGGGAGCCTTTCTTATTCACCCCAGACAAAAAGAGAGGCCCTGTCTATACTTCTGAAGCAGTTAGTGTGAGTTTCTCTAAAAAACATTTATCAGATAGATGATTGGTAATGATATAGATAGATCAATGTAGATAGGAAGGTAGGTAGATAGGTTGATGGATGTATGGATGAGTGGTTGGATGGATGGATAGATAGATAAATAGATAGATAGATAGATAGATAGATAGATAGATAGATAGATAGATAGATAGATAGATGATAGATGAAAGAGCTAGATAGATAAGATGATAGATGGATAGATGATAAGTTAGATAGATGAGGTAGCTAGATGATAAATAGATAACAGATGATTAGATAGGTTGGTGGGGAGGAAGATTCATAGAGATGATAGAGATAGATGATTAGATAGATAAATAGATAATAGATGATAAGAAAGATAGATGATAGAGATAGATTAGATAGATGAGCTAGATAGATAGATGATAGATAGATATGACAGTGATAGATGATAAAGATAGGTGGATGGTAGAGATAAATAGATAAATGATAGAGGAGATAGATGGTAGATAAATAGATGCTAGAGAGAGAGACATGCAGAGATAGATGGATGATAGAGATGATATGAATAATAGAGACAGATGCATAGATAGATGATAGATGAAATAGATGATATAGATAATAGATAAATGATAGAGATAGATGATTGAGATAGGTAGATGATAGAGATGATAGGTGATAGAGATAGATACATAAATGCATAGATGCATAGATAGAGATAGATAGAAAGATAGATGATTAGAGACAGATGGGGGTAGAGATGATAAATGAGATAGATGATAGAGAGAGATGCGTAATACATAGAGATGGACAATAGAGATAGGTACATAGATGATAGAGATAGATGGATGACATAGATAGATTGATAGATGGGATTGATAGATGGTAGAGATTAGATAGAATTTTTCCTCTTGGAACTCTGACTTATTTTTCTGTTTCAACATACTGTACCCAGCACAGCATATGGAAGCAACTCTAACAATATTGACTGACTGAATGAATATGTGAGTGGCTCTGTTAATCCAGTAATCCATTTGCAGGTAATCCCACTCTCACAGTTTAGCCATTACTTGCATAAGCTTCTGTCTTTGTACATTGGGTTTTCTTAAAGTTGGGGCTCTCTGCTTTATGATTCACCACATAGGTGACTTCTGTTAATAACTGTCCCTTATGGCCAGAGTATCAGTTAGTAGCATGGGGGATACAAGGACAGAAGAGTGGGCAGTCCAGCAGAAAGAGCTCTCCAAGGCATGAGAGCATGTGCTTACAGGTAAAGGATTATGAGCAAGGCATGGACATAACCAGACTAACCTTTTGGAACGATAACTCTAAGTTTCTGTGCAAAGTGGGCAGGAGAACTGGAGCACCTCTTGGACTGAAAGTGGACTGACTGGCACTTCGCACAGACCTTTGCCAAAACAATAACCGTTGTCTGTGTCCTCTATTCAGGGCTTCCAGGGCAGCAGTCGATGAGACCTTACCAAGGAGCACCACACAGTAGATGCTGAGACATCACACTCCGGGATAAGGAACAGGAACATGGCAGCACCTGTTTGAAAGAAAATTAAAACCCAACAGACTCCATTTAGAAAGGAACAATGTCCAAGAAAGGGCGGAATAAGGGCGAGAAGCCCGAGGCACTCATTGTTGCCCTTCAAGCTGCCAATGAAGACCTCAGGACCAAGCTCACCGACATCCAGATAGAGCTGCACCAGGAGAAGTCCAAGGTGAGTGTGGGCCACTGTGGCCGTGGCCTTGAGAGCAGCCTGGCCCTGCCACATGCAGGGACCACAGCTCTGCCTGCTGGCTCCTGGAGACTCCTGCCATTTGCCAGAGAGGGCAACAACCCCTGTACACAAAGATTCTCCTGTATGGGGTGGGGAGAGCTGAGTGCAGGATACACAGGAAGAAGGAGCAGTGTGCTCACTAGATGAGTCTCTGCTTCCTCAGGAAGCCAGATAGAGAGTGGAGATGACTGCCTCCACCACTTCTGCTCGGTGCTCAATTCTTGGGCAAGTTTTGCCTGACCCTCTCTAGGTCGTACCCCAGAGCATCAGAGCAGTTGTCCTAACATGCATCACACTTTGATCCTCCACTGTCCAGTATTCTCCCATGACTTCCTACCTCTCCTGGAGTCGAAGTCTTTCCCTCCTGACTCATCTCCCTCTCCTCTTTCTCAATCATTATGCTCTGGCCCTTTGCTGGGCCAAGAGAGAGATGCCGACCACAGCTGGGCCTTTGATCTTCTTCTTCTTCTTCTTCTGGTCAGCTTCCTGCTCCTCCTCCTCTCTCCTCCAGGTGTCTGCTCAAGTATCACTCAGCTGACCACAGTCTATAAAACAGAACACTTCCCAGTGCCAGAGCCTGTTTGCTTATTTCATAACAGTTTATCTATTTATTTATTCAGTAGTTTAGTACTCTCTCTCCCCAGTCCATTGTGATCTCTGTGAAAGCAGGGACTTAGCTTACTTAGTATTCCTACATCCTAAATCAGTGGTCCCCAACCTTTTTGGCATAGGAACCAATTTCATGAAAGAAAATTTTTCCATAAACAGGATGGGGGGATGGTTTCGGGATGATTCAGGAACATTACATTTATTATGCACTTTATTTCTATTATTACATTATAATATATCATGAAACATAATGCAGAATTATACATTATACAACTAACATAACACAGAATCAATGGGAGCCCTGGGTTTGTTTTTCTGCAACTAGATGGTCCCATCTGGGGGTGATGGGAGACAGTGACACCCAAAGTGTGTTGCCTATGTTCAGTCTGCTCCATAATCTCATTTTGGTTGCTGTCATTGCAGAAAACCCAGCTTCACAAAGATAGGATGTTGGAAACGGAAGCAGTGCTGATCTGACAGGAGGCAGAGCTCAGGTGGTCATGCGAGCAATGGGGAGCAACTGTAAATACAGATGGAGCTTCACTTGCTTGCCACACAGCCCGGTTTCTAACAAGCTTTGGCCATGGCCTGGGAGTTGGAAACCCCTGGCTTAAATAATGCCCAGAACTTAAATTATCAACATATGTTTGTTGATTGAATAGTATAATAATCAAAAGCGAATTCATTCCTTATATCTTAGTTGCTTCATTAGTAAAACATCACTGTTATATCGTAGGGCTGTGATGAGGTATAAATTAGACAAGTCCATAAAGTATTTACGAGGATTGAATGAGAACATGTCAAGTGCTCAGAGAGCTGCCTAGCACGTAGTGAACTGTCAAAAACGTTATTAAGATTAGTATTTTCTAACATTCTCTGGATTTGAGAAAGTTGCCAGCTAAACTTTGACAAATCTCTTCTCCGAATTTCATCGCTTAAATGGAGATGCTGACACACATTTCACCAGGGCAGCCTGAATACCAAGGGTCATGGCCAGCAAAGCAGTTGGAAATATCCAACACATATTCAGTGTTTGTGCTCCCAGCACACTGGAGCCACCAAGGCAACACAAAGGTGCCTTTTTAGATAACTCTTGGTGTAGGGAGAAAACATTCTCAATCAACAAGCAGTAGGTCAAAAACCAACAAATATTCTTACTCCATTTTATCTTCTTCTTCTTCCTCAATATCATTATTAAACATTAATTTGTTATTTCTCTCAAAATCTAGCCTCCTAGTTTCAACAATTATAATACATGGACTTTAGATCTGCCAAAGCCTATTACCCCCATCGCAGGTAAGCCTTGCTGAGAGATAGCAATGTAAAGTTTGTAGAAGAAATGTCTTGGTTTCCCTGAAACTAAAGGAAACATGATGTCATTTTGGAGAAACATTTGTGATTCAGAAGACCTGGATTTTATTTGTCTTTTTCTCTCCTTGGAGACGGATTCAATTGTCTTCATGTCTTCCTCTGTGATCCAGATGCCATCTATTTCTCCATATCTACGTCTCTCGTGCATCCCTATGCAATAGAACCACCTGGGAGACTTGTTAGAAATGGAGGCTCCTGAGCCCACAGTCCAGGGGTTCTGAGAAAGTAGGCAGGCCAGACCAGGACTCATGACTCAGAGAAGCCATTCAGGCTATTCCAATGCAGGTGGTCCTCAGCATTTGCATTGTCAAGCATACCTCTGTAAGATCCCTTCCAGGTGTGACAGTCTGTGAACATTTCATTGGGCTTAATTTTAATTGTGGCAGTAACAACAGGGTGACAAACCACATTTACAGGAAGAAGTTTGTCGGTTTGGAGCTGGGAGTCATGAACTGCCTCTGCTTTATGGAGAGCACACTCATGCAGAGGCCGCAAGGACTACATTCTACACACTCAAGCCCTTTACAATGAGCAAGGCTTGAGCATGAACAAAGCTGCCTGTCCATTGGGACCTGGCACTGGTGTCCAAGCCAGCAGACCAGACATAATCGCCCCAGGTCGGCTGAGCTGGCACAGCCTCTTGACTAAGAGCACGCGGCCTTCTCCTCTCATCTCCTCTGCTAGCTACCCCTGCCAGGAACTGGAGCAGTCTCACCACCTGTCAGCAGCCTTCCCAAAAGAGTGGAGGGAATTTAGAGGGCACACAAGTTGTAAGGCAGTTTTACTGTAAATAAATATGATTATGTTTTCAAAGGGACAGGCTTTAAGAGAGAGATGATGTGAACAGTGCCAAGAATGTATATTCTTGGGTTACCTCTGAGGCTCTGATGACAAATGACAATTCAGCTAGTAGGGAATGGACGAGTTAGAGAGTGGGGACCTTTGGGGTGATGGGGCATTACTCATTTCTCCAGCAAGACAAATAATCCATTGACATTTACTGAACAGCCATTGTGCATAGAGCAGGGTCCTGAGGACTTCAGGCTGATAATATAAATATCTCCAACATACTGAATGTTTACTGCCTGCCACATGCTGGAACTAGCACATTCCATCCTACTGAATTCTGCCACACAGCACCTGAGTGACCCTGACAGGCTGTGTAGCCCCTCTTTGGTTTTCTTTCCTCATCTGTCAGATAGGACAGTCAAGAGATCTGCTTCACAAAGGTGTGTGCGTGTGTGTGGTAATTTTTGAGCAGTCAGTTTGTGTCACGTATGTTAAGAACTTTTGCGCTATTGTCTCCTTCCTCCTCATGCTAGCCCTCTGAAGTGGGCACTGTCTCCCAACTACAGATGAGGAAGCCGCCTGACCAGGGGCCAGGGCTCAGAACTGTTTGTTGGACAGATTCACATGATTCCTTTTCAGAACTTTCCCCAAACCCCATGGCATGAGGACTGTTTCTTCTCCAGTGCTTATTAGGTGGGAACCCTAGGCTTGGATGGAGAAAAAGTTTCCAACCTGGCCTCCCTGCTTCTTGGAGCAGCTCTTAGTGTGTCTGAACACACCATGGACTGCCCAGGACTTTGTGCTCTGGCTCAGAGATCGGCTGTGGTTGCACTGAATGGCAAGGACACAGTGACAGGGGAAGAAAGGACAGGAGCAGAGAACAGGGTTCCTCAGGTAGAGGCAGCAGAGCAGTGGGCCTGAGTTGCAGGCCTGGGAAGAACCCGGTCCAGACAGGAGCTGCTGCCATAGCCCTTCAGACAGCGAAGCACTTTCACACCTGTCCTCACTGTCATCACAGCAAGCCTGCACAGAGGCAGGGCACAGTTACCACTCTGATTTCACTGAGAAGAAAGTGCATTTCCAACTGCTTAGCTCATGTGTCCAGAAACACAGGAAGTAGAGGACCCTCAAGGGGATTCGTGCTCTGCAGATGGCGGTGACCCAAGGTGATGATAAGTACTTAGTCCCCTGCACTCTGCTGCCCAGGGCACTCTCAGGTCTTCTCCATCCTCAAGGCACTGTTCCTAGAGCCTCCAGGTTCAAGGACCAAATTTGGAATGGGGTATTTCTATCTGCACCTTTACTTCTGTTCCCAGGAAGCACACAGACTGAAAGCAAGAAACTTAAAACAGAATCCTTTGAACTCTTTGGATTGGGATATTCCCCTTACAGATGACCTTCCTGTGGTGGTCCTTGGTATCTGTCTCCAGCTTGGGAGTCACTTTGTGCCCATGGAAATCCCTGCCAGCTCACTGTGAGTCCAGATATCCAGGAGCATTCAGGGCAGATGATACCAGCTAAAGTTTATGTTAGCTTGTCTTGCCTTGATAACCTCTCAACCCTTTCCTTATCTTGGACTGAGTTGTCCAACCTTTAATCCCAGGTTTCAAAGATCACTTTAAAGCTCAAGTGATACCATCTTTATCTTGGCAGAGTTTACGTTGGCACTTACCAATGGCCAGGCTAGAATTTGGATGGAAGAGAAAAATACAGTGTGAGGTCTTTGTAAGGCTGTCGTGAATTCTCTTTTCGGTCATAGGGTACCTTACCTTAGCAGGATTAAACTTTCCTAATACCATGTTCTCCATAGAAGCTCCAGGTAAGAAGGGCTTCAGGAGCTCATTGCCAAAGCCCCGCTCAGTACCCTCCTCCTGGTCTTTTCCCACCAGTTGCACCTCTCCTGGAGGAGTCCCATATGTCTTCCAAGTCAGGATGAGAGGCCACTAGCGCCAGGGAGCTCTGCACATACTGAGGAAACGTGGTTCTATCTGTGAACATCTCTTTCTGTTAGAAAAGTAGTTGTTAGCCCTCTTAATAATGTAATACAGTAAGTTGAGGTCTATCATGGCAATATAGGTACTTATTTTTGTGTTGTTGGTATTAATGTAACATAATATAATGTAATATTTGTACATAAAATATTCCTCAAAATTGATATTATTATATCTATCGTGTATTCGTAGTTATTAATCCCCCATGCATCCCTGCCTTTCCAATGGGCTTTTGATATATTATCTATGTCAATCTCACCACACCCATGTGAGGATATCCCCAACCCCGGTTTACAGATAAGAAAATAGAGGCTCACAGAGGAGAAGCAGCTTGCTCGAGGTTTCAGAGCCAACCAGGAGATCCAAGCTGTGACCTGGCTCTGGCTTCTGACCCACATGGGACTTCAGTCGGCTGTCTTGGTATTGCCCTTGTGTAGAGACTGCTCCTTGCTCTTCTTGCCTCAAATTGTTACAAAACAAAGACTTTCCACATTACAGAGCTGCCCAGGAAACTTGACATGTGTGAAGCCTGTTTAGAAAAGTGCCTCACTCATAATAAGCACTCAATAAATGCTAGCTATCATGTAGCTGAGCTGTAGTTTTCCTCCAAAAAACATCTCCACTAATCAAAGTTGATTTCTTTCTTCTACTAATAATTTTCTCCATTTTGAAGTATTATCACTTTCATTTTTTATTGTTACTGAGGAATAGTTCTTCATATTTTGTATATTCATTTTAAGATTTATATTAAGATATTCAAATATAAATCTCTAGTGGTGCAATCTACACTGCAAATAATTGTCAGAAAATAATTGTACTATAAAATTTTTATTGTGAGTGGATTGCCTGAGCCCACGGGTTCGAGACCCACCTGGGCAACTTGGCGAGACCTCATCTCTACAATAAATAAAAAATTAGCTGGGCGTGGTAGCGTGCACCTGTAGTTCCAGCTACTTGGAAGGCTGAGGTGGAAGGATCGCCGGAGCCCAGCAGGTCGAGGCTGCGGTGTCCGGGAGCGGCCACTGCACTCTAGTCTGGGCGACAGAGTAAGACTCCAACTAAAAAAAAAAAAAAACTTTTTATTGACAACAGTCCAAATTTCAGTCATATTCTTTGGCTTTCCTTCAGAGTAAAACACTTCTTCCAAGTTTAAAAAGCAGTCATACCTAGAAATCCTACAAAAAATGTCAGTTTCCATGACAACTAAAACAAATGGACATAAGAAATGTCAAAAGTTACTCAGTTCCTTTGAATTTTCTTTTGTTTCTATGGATTCTTTTAAGTGATGAACAACAATGTTTGCTTTTATTTATTTTGTCTTCAGGCTGGAATATATTTTTCATGCACATGTATATTCACCTTTATTTCCTTCATCTCCCCTTCAGTCTACACATAAAAGCTTAGAGTTTATAATTTGGGAAAAATGACAGAATCACAGGAAGTTACAATCTAATACACTCCCAGAAAATTTGACATTAATAATTTCAGATCAACAGGTATCTCCTACTATGTCTGGTAGTAATATTACCTTATATTTCATAGTATTTTACAGTTCAAGGTACTTTCCCATACATTACCTAGTTTAACCCTAAAATAACTCTGTTACAGGCATCTTTTAGTGTAATCAAACATTCTGAGAAAGATACAGTAACGTTCTTAGAGGTAGCAAATGGTGGAGTAGAAGTCAAACCCAGAATTCCTTACCCTTTGTCCATTTTTACTACAGTTTTCATTATTCTAGAAAGAATTGCTAAAATTTCCATTAGTGACTTGTTACCTGCCAGCCCTTGCAGTCATGTTACTATTCCAAATGCTTAATGTAAGTACGTCCTGCTGAAATTGAAGGTGACTAAGTTCCTATCACTTGAGCTAAAGTAACTTTCCCAAGGTCTTTTATGGAAGGTAAATTATCAGAGTTTCTAAATCAATTTTTTTTTTTGAGTTGGAGTCTCACTCCGTCACCCAGGCTGGAGTGCAGTCCCATGCTCACAGCCACCCTAGCCTCGATCTGCTGGGCTCTGATGATCCTTCCACCTCAGCCTTCCAAGTAGCCAGAACTATAGGCACGTGCTGGCTAATTTTTTTTTATTTATTGTAGAAACGAGGTCTTGCCAAGTTGCCCGGGCTTGTCTTGAACCTGCAAGCTCAGGCAATCCACTTGCTTCGGCCTCCCAAAGTGCTGGGATTACAGGCTGCACCACCAAGACAGGCCTAAATCAATTTTTTTAAAGGCTCTTTCTCTGAAAAAAAAAATGCATTATCTAGAATAAGAATCAGCCAACTTTTGCTGAGAAGGGCAAGACAGTAAATATGTTAGGCTTTGTGGACCACCTTTGTGAAACTGCCCAACTTTACTGTAGCAAGAAAGGTGCCTTAAACCATACGTAAATGAATGGACATGACTGTGTCCCAATAAAACTTTATTCATAAAAACAGAAGCAGGATAAATTTGGCCCATGAGCTGTAGTTTGTCTACCCCAGTCTAGAAGATACCCACTCTGTTCATTTTAGAGCAATGGAGAGTAAGATCCAGGTTGTCCTTACTGAAGCACTGAGAGAACATTAAGCAGAAGAGAGTGGACATTCTTATATGTAGAGGCTTCTTGTTTTGTTGTAGTTTTATACAGGGGAGGGATGGATGAGAGACTGCTCTGGCAACCCCACAAGCCTGTGTTTGCTAAACTGTAAGATAGGAAATAAGATTCTTACCTCTGATTGGGAGCTGGCTGGGGAAATATGTTAGTTTACATCCTTTAGTTTCACTCGTGCTTTCTAATGTCTTACTATATGTTGTGCTGGGAGCCACCAGATGTACAAAGATAAAGAAGGTTCATTGGTGGCTTTCTAGGAGTTTCTAGACTGCAGTGGGGATAGAAGAAGAGGTGATGAGGACAGACAAGTGTACAAACAAAAAGTAGCATAAGGAAAAATGTGAAAAGGACCAGTAAGGAGGTGTTAACCAAAATACACATAGAAAACAAAGGCAGGAGAAGTAAGCCTTGTACTGAGTGAGTGGGGTGGCATCACATTAGAGGATAACATATACCAGAGCCATGAGGGATGCAAGGACCCCAAAAGGAGGTTAGGGAAAAGCAGGTCAGGAAGAGAAAACAGTAGGCATAGAGTATAGAGATGCAGGGCGTGTGCAGAAGGTAGCACAAGCCCCTGTGCCTGGAGCAGGTGAGGAGAGGGAGAGAGACAGGAGCTAGAGTCCAACCACACCTGCCCGAGAGGCCAAGGCAAATCTGAGGTGTTGAGATTTTGTTCCACAGTGTAAAAGGAGCATTTGTAGCTTTTGAGCAGGCACATATGTAAGACAAAAATGGGACTTTACTGAGAGAACATCACCAGCAATGTAGGCAAGCTAGGTTCACTCAAAGACCTCTGAGAACTGCAGCAGCACTGTCCAAGAAAAGTATGCACACACAGATGCAAGCCATATCTGTGATTTTAACATTTCTTATTATCTACAAGTTTACAAAGTAAAAAGAAACAATTAGTCATAATAATAGAGTATTGCTTAATTTATCCAAATTATTATAATTCCAATATTTTGATATAAAAATGATTAATGAGATATTTTACTTCCTTTATCACACACAAAGTCTTCGAAATCCAGAGTGAATTTTTCACTGAGAGCAAATCTCAGTTTGAATTTTCAGGGTTTGGTGGCTAGTGCCCACCATAATAGACAGTCCATGGGAGTATGGGCCTCTGGGAAGGGACCTTAGGTGTCGACTGAAGATGAGACCTGGGGATGGTTGTTGAGGATGCCTGTCTGCTTATTTCACCAAAGTCCCCTTGTGCCTGGAGCACTGTTAGAATAACCATCATAGGAAAAATGGCTGAGCCTTTTAAAATAAACTTCATAAAATGCTATGCACACTTAGAAAATACTGTTCTAGTTAAAGGTAGGTAAACTATTAAGGTAAGTAAAATTTTGGACACTTAACATTATAATTACAATAGTTTCAATAGGAAGCTCAAATTTAGATTTTTCAGCTGGAAAAGCTCTTAATTATTATTTTGCAAAAACTTTCAATTTTACAAATGGTGGACACTCAATGTCACTCAAATAGGTGTTACTCTTGGGACTCCCCAATTTTCTTCCAGATCACTGTGTAAGGGGGGTCTGATGTGTGACAGAGAGAGACAGAGAACACAAGAAGCAGAGGCAGGCAGCAGAGATGAGTCGGTGGGAGAAGGACCACAGAGCAGGATCGCTGAGGGCCTTTTTCATGCTGCAAATGCCGGCCCATGCTGACCTGCCAAGTGGGAGACACTCACAGCCAGATGAAGGCAGGGCCATTGCTAATCTGTAAGGAGATGTGTGGTATTATTTGGAAATGTAACTAAACATAGAATATTGTTAACCAGAATTTCTGAAAGGTAAAACAGTTTGGGAGTGCCTTATTAAACTGCTTGGAGTTGTTGGCTGGGTGCAGGAAGGAAAAGAGGAAGAGTGAGTGGCAAAGGATGCCGAGAGACATACGGAGTCGGCCAGGACAGCAGGGTGATCACAGTCCTCATCCCAGGGCCAGTGAATCTCAGCAGTGTTGTCATTTGTTTTTGGCTAGTGTGTGTGTGTGTATCACATTTGGGGATGGAAGGGAGTTGCTTTAGTAAGAAAGGTAAGATTGAGACTGTTTTCCACTGTCTTCATTTTTCACTTCCCCATTAGCAGCAGATCTCTTCTCCTCCTCCCAAAAAGGAGGGAGGGGGATATTTTACAGTATCATTTTGGGCACTTGCTTATTAGCCGGATCACAATATCAAACTGTGAACTATCTTAAGAACCCTGCATTTACTCTTTTGGGTTCAGCTAGGTGATGCCTTCTAAACACTCTCCAGGTGGTCTGATCTGAGCTCTCTCCAGCAGGGGAAAGCCATGAGATAAGCACTTCCCCACTGCAGGAGTGTCCTTTTGGCCGGGGCTTGCTGAAGTGCACACTCTGATTCCCGGGGCCAGGGTGGAGTTGGACTCTGCGTTTCGAACCAGCTTCTGGGCCCACCGATGCTGCTGGTCTGCACATCCCACCCAAGCAGTAAGGCCCCAGACACTGCCTGATCCGAGTGATGTGACATCCTTAGGAATCTCCTTTTTACTCGCGGCATTCCTTATCTATGCCCTGTTCTTCTTTCCCTTGGAGAGCCTGGGTGGGAAAGGGTGAGGGGTCGGGAGGTCCGGGCCTGCGCCGCAGATCCCTTTCCCTCCAGACTTCCATCTCTCCCTTTCTTCCCGCAGGTGTCCAAGCTGGAAAGGGAGAAGACGCAAGAAGCCAAGCGGATCCGGGAACTGGAACAGCGCAAGCACACGGTGCTGGTGACGGAGCTGAAGGCCAAGCTCCACGAGGAGAAGATGAAGGAGCTGCAGGCCGTGCGCGAGACGCTCATCAAGCAGCACGAGCAGGAGACGGCGCGCACGGTGAAGGTGCGCGACGGCGAGATCCAGCGGCTCAAGGCGGCGCTGTGCGCGCTGCGCGACGGCGGCGGCGACAAGGTGCGGACCGCGCTCACCATCGAGGCACGCGAGGAGGCCCGGAGGCAGTTCGACGCCGAGCGCCTCAAGCTGCTGCAGGAGATCGCGGACCTGAAGACCGCCAAGAAGCAGGTGGACGAGGCGCTGAGCAACATGATCCAGGCGGACAAAATCAAGGCCGGGGATCTCCGGAGCGAGCACCAATCGCACCAGGAAGCCATCTCCAAGATCAAGTGGGAGTCCGAGCGGGATATCCGGAGGCTGGTTAGTACAGCAGCCGCATCAGCCAGGCCGAGCTTTCTCTAGCCGAGCTCGGAGTGCACGATCGGCTGCGTGCTTTCTTGTTGGTGGATTGCAGACTGTGCTAGGTCCAGAATAGACTAGACGAGTAGGTGGGTAGGGAAGGAGAGAGGCAGGGAGGTAGACGCTGTCACACCGAAACTGAGATTTCTAAGAGATTTCGGAATCACCTTTCCCATAAAAACTAGAATCTTTCGGCCCCGGCATCTGTTCAATGACTCCTTTTTTCTTGGATATTTATATAAATATTCTAATTATGAAACCTCCCAAAGTCCGCATGTTTTTGCGGGCTTTTTCACTATAAAATCTTACTAGGTTTTTACGGGGACAGGGAAGTTTCTATGCCTTTCAGGATGTCTGAATATGGCAGCTACACGGAATGTCCCGATTCACCAGTCTTTTCCCAGGAACCATGTCTGAAACAAGATGGAAAATCTAAAAATATCTAATCATCTAAAAAATAGATCTTTTCCCCAAAATAAACAGGGTCATTTAAAGCAGGAGCCATTATAACTTTTAAATTGGGTACTAATTTCTAAGTACTTTGTTTGCCACTTATAATTTCCAGGCCTTTATAGAGTTGCATCTTTCCTTCTAACATGTATGGCCAAGAGCCACACAGGCCTCTCACCATGCTTAAACATAAACATAACTATTGTCTGAAAGCAGAATGTCCCTGGTTGACCTTGTCTAATTATTTTAGAAGAAGAAATGTTTCTGTTTATCAGTACTCAGATGGTCAGAGCAGTTGTGTCCTAGTCACATCTTGTCAGATTAAGCATCACCTGTTACTTTATGCATACTTTATAGTTCTCTAAAAATAATGTTTTCTTAGGAAAAAAACATACTTTTCCTCTTTTGTTTTTCAATTCTAAGCAGTTACTTTCTGAGAATTCTAATTATGTTCCTTGGGTGATACCTCTAGGATTTTAATTTTAAGTTCAAAGTAGTTACTATAGAACATTTTTCAAAGCTAATGTGTAGTTTTCTTTGTACTGCAATAAATATAGTGTGACTGTAAAATAATGCTCTTGCCACACCTTCTGAATTCTTTATCTTCAACTCGTTCAAGTGCACAATAAAGACCAAACACAGTGTAGAAATATTGGTCTCTGCCCTGTCTTTGACTTTTGAAAGACAGTGGCTGATGAAGACTGAATCCGAACTTCAAGCTCTGGAGTCGGCAGGTAAGTAAATGAAAAGGAAGCTTTGCAGTAAATATTTTTGTTTGTTGATAGTTTCCAATGTAAAATCTATAAGCATATTCACTTGTTGATCTGCTCATTTTTCCACAACTTCCTCTCATCAGCATCTTGCTGAAGTAGACATGAAATCCTTCTTAATAGCAATGTAAAGTCTAAGCCACCAGAAGAGTGGTTCGAAAATTGGATGCAAACAGAAACACATGGAAAACATTTTCAATAACACAGATCCATTTCATTTTTCCCTTATTTTTCTGTGCCTACCTATACCCCCAGCTCTATTTTCAGAACTGGAAGGGAAAAAAAATGGGAGCTGCTATTCTGTCTAGAAATTTTTCCCCAGAGAATTCAGGTATATACCCTTTTCTATCTAATAAGCAAAGTCTTATTCAGAGATCAGAGTTCATGCTCATCACCACCATGCAATAAAGCCTCCTTAATATTAATTACTAGATAGTTCACAGAAAACCACTTTGGGAAGTGCTGAAAGTATGTGAATAATCTAAGAGGCCATTGTAGCATAGTGCCTAACAAAATGAACTCTACAGTCAGAAAACTCCATTAAAAGTCATACTTCATCACTTACTAGCCATAGGATCATGACCACAGTCAACTTCAGTCACTTTCTGCAGAATGAGGATAACAACCTACTGAATAGGATTTTCATAAGATATGGCATATAAAGCTTTGCATATAGTGCCTTGAACATAACTTGGAACTGATACGTTTCAGTTATGATAATGGTGGTGAGAAAGAAGCGTTTGGGCAGCAGTGGAGTGACTTCTAGCAAGCTCTATGAGGGAAAGCATGCAAGAACCACCCAGGCACATGCAGATCTGGAACTTTACAAAAATGGAAATAAAGTAACAACAGATAAATGTGCTACTCGGTTAAGAAAAAACACTGGACTCAAGTCTTCTACAAGGAAATAGAAACTAAAGACGATTCTTTTAATACCATTTAGCAGGACAGTATTTCATTTCTTACCAAGTTATGAGATGGTTTTACAGGATCATGTGGAACTCAGCCCAATGCCATCCCAAAATTGATCTAAAATTTAATCATGTAACTTGGAGGCAATAGCTCACAGATGTTTATATGTGGAAAATATGTGACTATACAACACCATTTCTATAACAGCTATTGTTTTCTGGCCTAAGAGTACAGCAAAGAAAGATTTATACAAAGTGATTTGTTTTTCATAAGAAGACACTTTTAGAAAAATTAAAACAAATATTCTTATTATTAAATGTTTTTTCCCATCTCCATTTTGATTATTCACACAGAGTATAATAAAATGAGTAGAAAGATTTTACCCAATGGCTATGCTTTCTTTAAAACTTGTTAACAGGCTGGGTGTGGTGTTTCATGCCTATAATCCCAGCATTTGGGAGGCTGAGGCAGGAGGCTCACTTGAGCCCAGGAGTTGAGGCCACAGTAAGCTATGATCACACTACTACATTTCAACCTGGGTGACACAGCAAGATCCTATCTCAAAAAAAAGAAAAATGTTTACAGATATTCACGTCATTACCCTCATCCAGGAGTGGCAAAAGGTTTCAGTCCAGTGGGTCTCTAATCAATTGGTATCGAATGCCTGTGACCTTTAGTTGAGAAATACTTTTGATGCCATGCCCAGACTTAGCAGAATTGAGCACTGGTCTCAATAAATATATCCCACAGAAGTGAGAGGGAAATAGTGGCTAATATTATGGGGTATTTTCCATACTCATTCTGGTCCCAATCATGACTTTCTGATAGTAATGTTTTATAAAAATGGTTGCTAATAACTGGCTGCTCTGAAGTATGGATGGGAATGAAAGGACCCTAAAACATGAGCCATGGAAAGACCCCCTCTAAATTCACCTCCCGAATGCATAACGCTACCTTGGGAAATGACCAGACCACTAGGAAGTGTGAAGTGTCTTCTGTTACAAATGGCCTAGGGATTGGCAGCAGCCAGAAACTGCCAGGCGAGGGAAGACAGGAGAGGGGCACATAACATCAATAAGGGTACCTGATTTCAAACCAGGCAAATTGGGGACCAATGGGAACCCCCAACTTTACCTATACAATGACCACTTGTATACCTAACCCTGAATTGTACCTGCTGTCTTAAAAATAAAAAACAAAAATTAAAAAATAGAAAAAAAAACCCAAATCAATGATATTACCGAAGAAAAAATAGTGGAGTTGCTATTTGGATTGAATTTGAATGACATTCCCCCAAAGAGGAGCTAACATCAAAATTTGTCCTGGGAAACATTGTAGTGGAGTATTTAGTATTTGTCTTTACTAACATTATTGGCCCATTTTAAAGTTAGCCTTCCCTTTCCATATCTAACCAACCCAGTCCATTTCAAACAATGTATTGACTCAAAACATCTACATGGGATATGCTGAGAGCAAAAATGACTCTCCTTGACCTTAACAAACCAAGGTCACTTTTATTTCACATGTTGCCTCACCTCATTGATGGCCTCAACATACTTGTCCCATCTTTGTTTCTGTACCAATCAGATGGAAGCAGGTAAACTCATGCATCTATGAAATGCATTTCTTTATAGCATTGTTAAATAAAATGTCCTGGGTCTCATTTAATTCAGATGGATGAAATCAAGGCTAAGGACAGGATCATCTTTTCCCTGGAGAAGGAATTGGAGACACAGACAGGCTATGTGCAGAAACTCCAGCTGCAGAAGGAGGCTCTGGACGAACAACTCTTCCTGGTCAAGGAGGCTGAGTGTAACATGAGCAGTCCAAAGCGTGAGATTCCAGGACGGGCAGGCGATGGCTCAGAGCACTGCAGCAGTCCTGTAAGTCCATTCCAGCTGAAGTTAAGGACTCACCAGTCATCTTTCACTCAGCTCCCAAGTTCTACTTTTCATTTAAGTTCTTTTCCTGTTTACTACAAGTAAATCAATCTACCTTCTACAGTAAATCCAGCTAGTATCTTGGGAACAGTGTTTTCTAAACTCATGAACATGAGAGTGGTCTGTAGTGCATTAGCAGACCACATGAGATTTGCAGATTTCTTTAGATCCTTTGTAGAATTTTTCTAGCCGAGCAAACTATCCAAACTTAAGTCTATTATAAGAATCATAAATTAGATGAAAATATTTTGTCTCTTACCAAGATTGGTCATTTTCCCTTTCCAAAAACGATATGGAAATTAGTAAAGATGGTTATTATCTACAGGGGTCAAAATGTATAACATAAAAGATGGAACTATTTATAATCTTTATCTGAAAGCTTCTAGTCTGATTGAATTTGCCACTTGTTTTCCTGGATTGTCATCATTTTACATGAGAAATTATTTTCAGAAGTACAGTGAAGGAGATCAGTGTGTACATAGTTGGCTGTATGTCTTACACTTTTCAAATTATTTAGTTGCTTTAATGATGGAAATATTATTTAGGAACAGAGATAGGTTTCAAAGGACTACTTGGAATCAAGTAATGAATAACATATCACTGATATTCAGGATATATATGTCCAGGTAGGTGGTGGAAGGAATACTGATCTGAGATTTAGGAGATGTAAGTTTCAATTCTGTCAGACAGTACCTGCAATATAGCACGATTGTCAAAAGAATGTGCTCTGGAGTCAGCCCCTTGGTTCAAATCCTGAATCTGCCATTGACTGTGGGACCTGAGGCAAACCACATCAGCACTTGGCATCCGCATCAGCACATCAGAGTCTGCAGCGGTCCCTCTCATCCTCAGCCTTGAAGAGAGGATGTATGAAATGTGGAGGGCAGTGTCTGGCTCCTAGTTAGCATTCAATACTTAGTAGTTATTAGTATGTTGATATTAGCCATAAGACCTTGAATAAGTTATGACCTATTTGGATTTTACTTGTTCTGCTGAAGCTTCCAGGATTTTGTGAACCTAGAGATAGAATATATGTGAAACCATTTGTCAACAGTACAGCACTTCCAAAATGTAAGATGATAATAGCATTGTAGGCATATGATACTAACAGTGTTACATACTCTACAGCAGAGAATGAAGCCATGATGACTGTGTAAGGTGATTCATATCCATTCTGCTGGTGGGGTAGCCAGTTGCATTGGGCAGAATATCCTGATGAAGGCTATCCCAAAAGTCACTGCCTTTATATGCAAAGATAATGCACCGGCCTTTTTCTTCAGGAGAATGCAGAAATTTCAAAAGCCCATCCCTACCTCCTAAACTACCCCTTGTGGCTAAGTGTCACAGCAGGACAACTGTCTAGGCTGTGGGACTCAGTATACAGCCATGACACAGGGTGCCCCCAGTACCTCATTCAATCACAATATGACCATGGCCTCACATCTCACAGCTCTGACAAGCTGACCCAACTCTCACTTCCCCTGCCCATGTCCAGCTCCAGGGGTTCCCTCCCACATGGAATTCATTTGCAGTTTAAACCAGGCTTGGTCTTCCACCCAAGCTGTGAACATGAGCGTTATAAAAGGATAAATATTGACTCTTTGCTGAATAAAGACATGTTACTCTCACTTCAGGAGCCAGATAAAGAGAACTGAGCCAGTTTTATGAGTTATGAGTACTGTTCCAAAATCTTGTGAAAACTGTTGTTGAAGAAATGCTCTTTTAAATTTTCATGTGTAGGATTTGCGAAGAAATCAAAAGAGAATAGCTGAATTAAATGCCACTATAAGAAAATTAGAAGATAGGAATACCTTGCTTGGAGATGAACGAAATGAATTGGTGAGTTATGCTCAAAATGGTTTTTATGACTTTTTGCTGTTGTTAAGCATTTTGTTACAGAAGTATATGTTATAAAATTGTACCATAATAAAGAAAAGCACACAAATAATAGATACAGGTCAATAAATATTCAGACTGGCACACCCATGTAACCACCACCCAGAGGAATGAATTGGAATGTACTCACCACCTGGAGGAATGCTGACATCCTCAGCATCTCAGAACTTCCACTTCTCATGACCTCTCAGTCATCATCCTATTAAACTTTAGCACTATTCTCACTTCCCTTACCTTAGATGTCTATCACCATTTAAAAAAATTTTTTTAATGGAATGATGCAATATTCACTCTTTTGTGCCTGACTTCCTCAGCATTATGTCTGTGAGATGAATGTGTGCATGTAGTATTTGTCCATCTTCATTCCTCAGCAGTACTCAATGGATAGATCGCAACATACTTACTTGTTCTATTGTTGATGGACATTTTATGTTGTTCCTTGACACTTTCAGGCTGTTACAACTGGTACTTCTTCATGTCTTTGGCTTAAAAAAAAAAAAAAAAAAAAAAAAACGCTCATTGCGGGTGGGAATATACAAAGGAGTAGACTTACTGGATTTTAGAGTATAAGTGCAGTCAGCATCAGTAGTTTTACCAGTTTCCTAAAATTGTTCCAACAGTTTACATTCCTACCAATAATGAATGAAATTTGCAGTTTCTGCATAGCTTTGCTATCATGCAAAGACATTTCCTAATTTTAGTCACTTTAGTGGTCATGAGGTATACACTTACACCTTATATTGTGGTTTTAACTTTTATTTTCTTCATTATTAATATGATTGGGTAACTTTTGAAATATCTAGTGGCCTTTTGGATATCTTTTATGATTTACTCTTAGCCTTTTTGCCCATTTTCTGTTATGTTACTTTTATTTTAAAATTCATATTAGGATGTTTTTATATCATTTGTGGGATATTTGTCTTTAAAATTTCCTGCTCTGTAGCTTACATTTTTGTTTTTAATGCAGTTAAATGGAGTCATTTAATGCAGTTTAACGGAGTTGTTTTCAGTCTTTTCTTTTTCAAATTTATCCATTTTAAGCTATAATTGTCCCTCTGAATCTTGTTTAGGCTCATCCACAAGTGTGATGTATTGTGATGTGCTGCTACCTCATTCAAAATCTTTCCTAATGTTGTGTAATTTCTTCTTTGATCCAAGGGCCACTTAGAAGAATGTAGCTTAATTTCCAAACATTTGGAGTTTTCTGAGTCATCATTTTGTTATCGATTTCTACCTTCATTCCACTATAGTCAGAGAACATAGTGTGTATTCTTTCATTCCTTTGAAATTTGCTGAGATTTGCTTTATGACTCTAGCATATGGTCAGTATTAGAAATGTTACATGTTTACATGAAAGGAAGACATGCTCTAATTAGTAGTTACAGTTCAATTTCAGTTTGTTAATAGTCTTGTTTAACATTTTCTGTATCCTTACTGGTATTTTTGTTTGCTTGTTCTCCTAGCAGAGAGAGATATAGATATACATATGTATCTTCTTAGGTCTGTCAATTTTGCTTTATAATATTTGAGTTTAAGTTTCTAGATGCATATAAAAATTAATATTTGTTTTATGTTTTTGTGTACTGACCTTTTTCTTATTATGGAATGATGATTTTTTTTCTATAGTAAAACTTTTTGATGTAAAGTCTTTGTTATTAATTGAACTAAATCAGGATTTTTTAATGTTTGCATGAATATATGTGTACACATATATGTGTATAAGTATGCACACATATATATGCATGCATACACATACAAACATACGTATGTATCTACTTTCAATCTTTCTCTTTTATATTTAAGGTATATCTTAAAGGGAACACTTTGTCAGATATTGTGAGATTGTAGTTATTGATAGATGATATTATCATAGATAATATCAGTTATAGATGTTTTATTTTCTTTGTGCTTATCTGCATTTTCTACTAATAGTACATACTAAGTAAATTTAAATATTTAACACTCATTGACTTTCAGAAAAGAGACATAGATTAACATAGTGAACCTGGTAGAATATTTATTTGTTCTTATATGTACACAGTATTTCATATTAATGCTTTAGACACTGAAACTCAAGAGCTGAGAATTAAGTCAGATTATTTATGAAAATAAATCCAGTTTTGGCCTTTGATATAAAATGGAGTTTTAAAATTGAGATTGGAATGGAGTTGTGGAAGTACTGCTTCATAGTCACAGGGGAACTTGGACAGGTATTCTAGGTGGCTAAGTCTCCTACCTAAGCAATTTCCAAAATGTTAGACTCTCAGGAATGGGAGTGAGTACTTTAAGAATCTTTCCAAATATTTCTGATATATCCCTCCTCTCTTCCCTCGCTTCTCCCCCAATACATATTCACATTCAGAATCATTAGTATGAAAATAATGAATTAATCATAAGAACTTGAAAGTGGCAATTCATTATGCATGGGGTTATCATAAAATATATCATCCAAACATGAGAGTTTTAAAAGTTAAATGAGGGACTTTTAACAGTTACCCCAAGACAACATTCAAAAACTTAAACCAGTGGTTCTCAACTGGAGGCAATGTGAGCAATAGCTGAAGATGCTGTTGGTTGTCACAAAGCGCAGCGTGTTGCTGGCACCTAGTGGGCAGAGGCCAGTGATGCTGCTAAGCACCCTAGAGTGCACAGGGCAGCTCCTCACAACAGAAAATATCTGGCCCCAAATGTCAAGAATGCCAAGGTTGCAAAACCCTACCTTAGACTAACCAGGCAAGCGAGAGTGCAGTCACTCTTCATTACGGGTAGACAACAATACAGTGATACTTTTCTAGGCTTTGAAAGAATTAGATATTCTTAAATACATCTGTTTGGTTTCAAATTTATGTGGGTTGTTTCCCTCAATAAAACTTTCTTAAAAATAAGAACCTTAGTGTGAGTCAGAAGATTTCAGCAAGATCTCTGAGAGAGAGAACAGGCTTTGGAGATAGCCCAGGCTTGTATTTGAGTCCTGGTGGCACCACTCAGTAGCCATGCAGTTGGGTGAGCTCTTGACCTGTCTGAGCCAGTGTAGGGCATTCCAGGTCCAGAGAGTAGGGCTGAGCTTGGAAGGTGACTGAAGAGGGAAGCAGAGGGAGCAGGGGAGAACGTTTCTCCTCTTAAGCACTTCTAGAAACAGTCTCTGCAACACCTCCTGTAAGGCCACAGAGTGACAGAGGGCTATGGAAACTGTGATGAGAAGCACTAGAAGAAAGGGAAGCACCATCCATCTGCAAAAGGAAAGATGAGATATCAGTGGTCATCTCAAGACACGTAATGAAGCTGATGGAGGTGGCTCCAGGGGTACTTTCTTTCCCACTAATTTACTTCTCCTCTCCTGCATTCCCCCAAACACAAGAGACACGTGTTAAATTATTTCTTCCCAGTTAAAACGTGTGCGAGAAACCGAAAAGCAATGTAAACCTCTCCTGGAAAGGAACAAGTGCCTCGCCAAGAGAAACGACGAACTGATGGCGTCCTTGCAGCGCATGGAAGAAAAACTAAAGGCCATCACCAAGGAAAATTCGGAAATGGTATGTATCACACGGTCTGCAAAACTGCAGCTTTCTTCTTTATAGTACCTGACTTATTATTTCTCAGCTTATTTTTAAAATACAATGCTATTTGGATTTTCCCTATGTAAGCAAGGAAGCTTTAAGGAAGAAAGAAAAAAAAAGGTTGCTGGCTCTGAATTTCATGGGGTTTCTAAATTTGCAGAACTGTAGGAGTGCTTCCAGGAATCTACACACCTTCCAAAAGCTCAGAAGTAGAGAAGCAAGGCTTCAGCCACAGAAACCTACTTCCAAGGTTTCACTAACATGCTATTTACAGACCTGCACAGCAGGCACACCTCATTTTCTGAGATCTTGCATAACAGTTTAGAAATAGATCTCACTACTTTTGTTATGGATGGATGAGTGTGGTATTCTAATGTACTCTTTAATAGTCTTCCAATATGTCTACAAAAGTCATCAGATGATCCCCAATTATTTTAACTTATAACAGATAAAACATACTTGAGGGCTTTAGGTAATGTATATGTATTCAACATGGGCCATTTTCAAATTCAGCCAGCATCTCATAAAGTTTCTACAGATATTTTATATTACCAACTAAAGTGTGGGGTTTTTAAAAGTCTCTACCTGTACTTTCTTCTTTTCCAATCCAGAGAGAAAAAATAACATCTCATCCACCCTTGAAGAAATTAAAATCTCTGAATGACCTTGATCAAGCTAATGAAGAACAAGAAACAGAGTTTCTAAAACTTCAGGTCATTGAACAACAGAACATTATCGATGAGCTCACAAGGGTAGGTCTTGATCAATCTGTAAACACTAAGTTGTTTCCAAGGACAAGCAGCCAACAAGACATGCACTGAAAGCACTTACTAATTTAGAATTAACCCCAGAGGCCCAAGTTCATATATTCAAGAGACTCTATTCTAAAAATATTTTATGTTATTAAACCGCTTTGCACCTTTTCCATTATAATCCTTTTTTAACGAATTTGGTGACAAAAGTAATAATAAGCACATAAAAGAATTCTCAAATGCACTGGTATAGAAGGTGGTATGTGGTGGGGGGTGGGGAGTGTCTTGTAACTGCCTTTCCATCTCAGGATCCTGGGCCCAGAGACTTCATACATGGTCTATGATGACAAGATAATGTATACCCCTTGTTTCCCAGCATCTAATTCTGAGTTTAGCACATACTCACAGTTTAATAAAAACTTTTGGATGAATAGCAACACCATGCATACATAACGGCTAAAATTTCAGTCCAGATGGCCTGATCATTTCATCAGTACCTGCTTTCTGGGGGTGGTGGGGGATGGGAGGGGCAGTTATTGTCCGCATCTGCAGCAGGCTGGGTGGGATCTATGTTCCCAGCAAGGATGGACTAAGACCTCTAGATGCCTTTGGGTTTTCTGCTCTGCCTCTCTGTCTTTATTCTGTGAATGATAACTTTGGTCACTCTCACTTCAATATCAAACCAAGGCCTAGAGATTTGCAGAACTAGGGATTCAGACAGTTGTTTCTAGAGTACGGTGAATAAGATGACTCATTCTCAGGGTGAGAAAGAAAGATGATAGCTTGTTAGTCCTTTTCAGATTTCTGTGTTGAGGATATACTATAATGCATATACTATATTAGGAGGGTAAACTAAGTATATATCAATTTTTAAAATCTCAGATGTATTGAGGTTGCATGCTAAAAATATCTTCACTTATAAAAGTGAGAAATCAGAAGCTTAAACAGCACTGACTGAAACCAGATTATTTGTGGCCTGATGTCCTAATTGCCTCACTTGACTTTTACATCTTAGTAACTCATAAATCTAACAGATTGACTAGTCCAGGAATTTGCCTGGATTTGAGTGTCCTGTAAACTGTAAATATGTTACAGAATTGGGGGCTGGAACCCCCTTGGGTCCCCCTCCCGCTCTGGGAGCTTTTCTGTCCTTTCAATAAATCCTGCTTTCCAAAAAGAAAAAAGAATTTGGGGCTATTTAGATACATTGATGACATTAATGAGACTTTAAGAAAGGTATATATGCCATCTAGTTTAAATGTGTGCAGTAAATACAAGGAGTGCTTAGTGGGTCAACCCCAAATTTCCAGGATATCTCCATTTGATGCCGATTTTTATCCGGTCAGCCTGCGCTCTGAGAGTGTCAACTCAGTGGGTCAGCAAGCCAAGCCCCGAAGTGTGTCAGCTCGATAGGCTGGCAAGTCAAGCCCCAAGAGTGTTGGCTCTAATGGGCTGGCAAGCCAAGCCCTGAGAGTGTTGCTGATTCAGTGGGCTGGAAAGCCAGCCCCTAGAAGTGTCTGTTTTAGAGTCTCGCCTTCTGCCCACAACTCTCCTGGTTCAGCTGGCTTTGTAGGTAGGCAAGCCAGTCTCCAGGGGGTGTGCGACTCTTTGGCTCCAACGATCTTCTGCAGGTCTTGGGGTCTGGGTTGTCTCTGCAGCTCTCCAGGTCTGGGTTCTTGTCTCATGCCCAGAAGGAATGAGGGACATGGATGGATGGCCAGAAGGATTTATTGAGAGAACAGAAAAGTTCCCTGAGCGGGAGGGGACCCGAGTGGGGGTTGCCAGTTTGGAGCTGAAACCGTGCTTACATAGCCCTAAGACCAAACCAAGTGACTAGCACTAGCTATGAGCTGATTGGTCGGCACCAGCTGTGCTGATTGGTCAGTACTAAGGACCAATTGGCAGGAGGTAGGGGTCTAATGATGAGCTGATTGGTCGGCACTTGGCACTGAGTTGATTGGTTGTTTTTCTATCCCAGCAGTGAGCTTAAGTGAGTACTTAAGCTCTTGCTTGAGAGGATTGTAGGGGCTTGTTTACCAATGTGAGTGTATCTGTCCTAGAGGCCTGCAGGAAGTTTTGCTACTTTGTTACTGGGGACCGCCCTGGCTGTCTGCCTGCCTGGCTTTTTTCTAAGCTGCTTCCTCTCTCACTTTCAAAGCAAGAACGTATCAAGAAATTGTTCATTGTTTCTAGGTATTCTTTGAGAGTCCCAGAATTCTCTCCCCCAAAATACCAAAACAAAACAAAACAGAATCACTAAATGACTCCAATCAACTAGATATCTGTTCCCCATCCCATTTTCATGGACTGAAGGTGACAGACAAGGGTCCAAACACAGTTCAAAGACAGCTTCCTATGCATTCAGATGGCTGACAGAAAGAGTAAGGTTTTATACTCTACGTGGAAATAATATTTTTTTTAACACAAATTTAAAGTAATGTTGAATCTGGGAAAACTAAAGAACTGTGCTTTGGCAGAAAATGAGTAACTATTTTCAGAGCTACTTGATTTCTAAGTACAAAATAAAGGATTCTCTGGTCAGAAACAATACAGTTGCTGACCATGAGGCTCTCAGAGCCACATAAGTCATCAGGAAAATTTTCTTGCTTTGAAAATATTTAAGTGTCAAACCCAAAAGTTGTGAAAATTTACAAAGTAAAATTTTATTCTAAACATAATGTCTTGGGAGGAAAACAACTCTGTTTTTGCAAGCAAAAAACGAAGGGGATATCTACCAACTCTAGATCTGAAAAGTCCTTCATCTGTTTTCCAGGATCGAGAAAAGCTCATCCGTAGGAGAAAGCATAGAAGGAGTTCCAAACCAATTAAGGTAATAAGCAAACTAGGTTATGAGCCATTTGCCACAAATAGCCAAAGAGATGAGACTGGACATGAATTCCAGCAAAGATGTGATAAGCCAGGTGTTCCTGGACTGCTGCAGCAAACTGTGGGCTGTATTTGCTTGAAGAAAATCTTTTCTCATGGCATTTCTTAGAAGTCAAAAAATTATTATGTTGAGGATTTTAACGTGAAAGGGTTTGCTTTAATATGAGTTTCTCTAAATGGAGAGGTCACTAGATTTGATGTAGAAAGGGTTATCTGGCAAGTTAGGGAATCACACCTCAAGAACGTGCAAGAAATCACGTGATGTGATGTCTCCTGTCAAATAATTTAAGTGTGATGCCCAGCCTATAACTGATTAATATATTTTCATTATTTACTTTGACAATATATTGGTAAGGATACTCCCAATCCACCAGTATCTGAATAGCCTCTTAGAATCCACAAAGTTCTGTTATTTTGTCTGTTTGATTTTTATTTCTGTTTTTTTTGTTGTTGTTGTTTTTTGAGTTGGAGTCTCACTCTGTCGCCCAGACTGGAGTGCAGTGGCCACTCCCAGCCACCACAGCCTCGACCCACTGGGCTCCAGCGATCCTTCCGCCTCAGCCTCTCGAGTAGCCGGAATTACAGGCACGCGCTACCATGCCTGGCTGATTTTTTGATTTATTGTAGAGATGAGGTCTCGCCAAGTTGCCCAGGTGGGTCTCGAACCCGTGGGCTCAGGCAATCCACTCACCTCAGCCTCCCAAAGGCACGGGATTACAGGCTGAGCCAACAAGCCCGATTTATTTCTGTTTTTACCAAGTACATCATTCACTTTGTATGTGAGTTGACTGGCAAGATTTAGGATCTGATAATCTTCACATAGATGCTTGGGTTTTCAAAGTCCTTTGATGATAGTTGAATACTGGAATAAGTAAATCAGATTATCTCATCATGGTATAAAATATAAAAGAGGCTCCAGTGTTTCTCTGAAGTAAGCCAAATATTAATGAATCTTTCTAGCATATTTCAGAAGTGAATAATATGGGAGAAACATTTATTGGAATTATTGTGTTCCTGCCTATTTTTTAATTTCATTAAGCATGTGTTAAACAATTTGTATTTATATGTTCATTTACATGTATGCCAATGGCAGTAATTTAATATTCAGCTTTCCCCACTTTTAGTTGTGTCAGTAAATATGTACTTTTCCTCTATTTAGAGGCCTGTTTTGGACCCATTTATTGGCTATGATGAGGACTCTATGGATTCAGAGACATCATCCATGGCCTCATTTAGAACAGACAGGACACCAGCCACTCCTGATGATGACTTGGATGAAGTAAGCTTTTCCGTTTCTCTGGTCTTGGGTGATATTGTCATCAAATCTTTCCTTTAATGGGGAGAAAAAGTATTTCACTTTTCATCTCTTGTCTTAATGGCACAAAGTGATCTCATGATAATGACCAATTCTGAGACCACACTTGGCTTTGTTTCCTCTCAAAAAATAGTCTTACCTATGCCAGGCAACCCTTTCAGAAACCTCTCTACGGTTCAGCTCTATAACATGAAGACTACTTTCAAAATAAAAGTTGCTCTCCAAATTTCTTCACCTAGGGAAGGTATGAACCAAAGAGCAAGCCTAGAAGACTTTTGGATACCATGTAAGACACTGTTGAGCAAAGTACAACAGTGGGCTATCTAATTAGAGTGATGCAGAGGGCTCAACTCCAGTGAAAATTCCTGGACCCTACCACAAAACTCTTTTTTTTTTTTTTTTTTTTTCAGTTGGAGTCTCACTCCATTGCCCAGGCTAGAGTGGAGTGGCACACTCACGGCCACCCCATTGTCAACCTGCTGGGCTCCGGCAATCCTTCCGCCTTAGCCTTCCAAGTAGACAGAACTACAGGCGCGTGCTATCATCCCCGGCTTTTTTTTTTTTAATTGTAGAGACGAGGTCTCACCAAGTTGCCCGGGCTGGTCTCCAACCCATGTGCTCAGAGCCCACCACCAAGCCCAGCCCACAAAACTCTTGACTCAGAATTTTAGGAGTGAAACCTCCCCCATCTGTACTTTTTCCAAAATTCCCAGTGATCTTGTTATATCCTGAAGTTTAAGACCTAAAGCTATGAGACAGATTTTACCATTTATCTGGGAAAGAGGTTGTTGGAAATGAATGTACTGAAAAGAAATAAGAGTAACATTCTAAGGTATCATTTCTTCACATTTAGATCCAAAATCTAGGTACAATTTTTTTTCATTTGAATAAAAAATTGACTTAAACCTAAAGCTCAAATGGGTAGTAATCAGATATGTATAAATAAGTAAATGCTTATTTTGTTAAAATAAACATTTGCATATTTCTGCAGTGTCCCTCTTGAAAGTATTACAGTATTTGTGTACACACATATACTTTAGAGTTAAGAATAAAACCAAATACAATGTTAAGGAAACCTTTTACTTCTTTTTAAAAACTGGGCAAATGTTAGTATTTCACATTGAAGACAGGACCTGAATGTAACACAGTTAATTTTTGGCTTTTTAACCTCAAGAGTTTAGCAGCTGAGGAATCTGAGCTACGATTTCGACAATTAACAAAAGAATACCAGGCCCTCCAAAGAGCATATGCCCTCTTGCAGGAGCAGACAGGAGGCATCATTGATGCTGAACGAGAAGCCAAGGTCAGTGTACATCTGTGAGTGTGCTCTGAATTAGCTTGCAGCAGCCATAGTATAAAAGTACCATGGACATAGAAGTATCACCAAGACAGCTTCCCCTGCATTCTTCTCTCCATTGCAGCGTTTGAACTATTTTGTCTTTTATGTCAGCAAACCTTGAATCTAGAAACATTAGAACCAGGTTAGATTAATACTTTTTTTCTTTTAAAGATAGTTGAGTATATAGTTCATATTCTTGCTATTTGAAACCTACATTTTCAAAGCTAGCCATAATTGGATTTTAGTAATCTCTTTTTTTAGCTTCATGCCTAGAAAAAAGAACTATTATTTTCTCAAAAGCAATAGTTAGCCAGTTTTTTTCTTAATTAATAAGTTTGCAGCATTGCGTTTTACAACTTGCCAATAATTTTCTCAGACAATGTCTTACTTAACCCTTGTGACAGCCCCCTAAGGCAGGTGTTTTATAAAAGAGGAATCTGAGACTCAGAGAGGTTGATTGAATTGCTCAAAATCCCACAGATAGCAAATGGCAAAGCTGGCATTCTAACTCAAATCTTACTGGATCACATGTTCTTTCCATTAATCATAACTGCCTCTCATAAGCCTATTTCAAAAAGGAAAGAAGAGAAAGCACACATACATTACTAGTATTTAACATTTATTGAATGCTTGCTGTGTTCAGGCATTGTCCTGAGCACTGTACACACATTATCTATACGATTCTAAAACAGCCCTGTGAGCTAGATAGTATTATTCCTATAATATAATAGTATTATCCCTCTTACAGAAGAGGAAATAATAGCTTAGTAGACATTAAATGGAGCTTATTGAAGTTAAATTATTTACCTGAAGTTACAAGGCTAGGATGTGAACCTAGCCTTGTGACTTTAGAGCCACAACCACCAGGCCATAACTGCCTCATAGATAAATCTACATGAGCCAGAAGGGAGCATGAACACTCAGTGATTTTATCCCATTTTCTTTTTAGAGGGTCTATAATGCCCTGGGGAATGTTGTAGGAACTACAGTTAGTTGTTGTTTAGTGGGAAAGGATAGATGTAAAAGTTATACATTTTCAAATGGTAGCATGCATACACACATGCGTAAGGGAATTAACATGTTAAAAAACACACTGATTTGGCAGAACAGGCAAGTAATCATTAGAAAGGCGTGTACCTGCATGCCTTCAAGTGTATGCCCCAATTCTGTGATATTTTGGTTTTTACTATCAATACTTACTGAGCATTCTTACCAACATAGGACTGGGCAGTTAAAATAATATCATATGACTTGTTTTTGTGGAGAGACGACGAGGTGTAGAAATCAGCCCTCCCTCTCTCTGATTCTCCTATCTGAATAAAGTTTAGCATTAAAGTTGAGAAGACTTACCATTCTGAGCAAAATACTCTAAAAGAAATCAAGATGTTAGAAAAAGAACAAGAGTAGTTTAAAGGAAAGTAGAAATACAAAAATAAATTATATAGATGAAAGCATCATTAAAAACAAAAGATGTGATTATTTTGATACAAAATTTCAAGTTAATATCAATTCAAGGCTAAAATAAATCTTAGCAAAATGAAGCATAGACTTTTTTTGGACCTGATAAAGGCAAATATATGTTTAATAGTTCAAAGGAATATTCTCCTCTCAATGAAGAATAAGAAAAGGATACCTACCATCACTGATTATATTCACTCTTTTACTAAAAAAGCTTGTACAGATTTTAAGACCACAAAAAACAGGTATTTAAGCAGGAAGCAAAACTAATTCTTCACAAAAAATAGGATTATATAGAGAGAGAATACAAGAGAATATAAAAACAAATTGCCAGACTAAGCGACATAGGGCAACAAGGTTTCTCCACCCAAGATTAGTATTCACAACAGCACACACACACACACACACACACACACACACACACACAATTCGAACAATTGATTAATTGATATTGATTTGAACTTAGGTTTAAATATGGGGTACAAAGTTGATTCTGAAATAATGGAAGGAATTTGGAGGGGCGAAATGAGACAAAACTTTACTGAAAAGGAACTCGTTCAAGTATAGAGAAAAGTGGGGAATTACAAGGCGTATTTAGAAAACAAGAATTTTACCAGCAGGTAAGGTGTAGACTCCAAGGTGACAAGTAGTAGATAAAGTTTGGAAACATAATGGGAGTTCTTGAATGCCAAGCTGAAGAGTTTGTATATAATCCCAACAGTAAAGGGAGCCACAGGAAGTATTAGACAAGAATTTAGATCATGAAGGTAGCTTTGACAGATTCTTTTGTCATAGAAAACTCTTTTTTGCTCTCATGTGTTGAGTTCTAGTGAAGAGACACAAGAGGAAGAAAGATACTGTATGACCATTTCACTTGTTGAGCTCTGGAATTTTGATTTCACCAGGCTCAAGAACAGCTCCAGGCGGAGGTGCTGAGGTATAAGGCCAAAATTGAAGATCTCGAAGCAACTCTGGCTCAGAAAGGGCAGGTAGGCATTTGGTGGCTAACTCTTTTGCAGATGCAGACAGTTCAGTCTGGCCTTCCTCTGGCTCCCCTGTCCATGAGCCACATCCAAGACTTTGCTTGGCTCTCCACAGTGATCTTTCTCAAACTGTCAGAATGTGCAACTCTGAATTTCTGGCTGGTGTGAGCCAGCCACAGCAGTAAACAAGGTTGGGCAGGAGAGACAATGGAGAGGAAGAGGAGCCCTGTACACATAGCCCAAAGTTGATCTGGGCTGCTGAGACTCAGACCCACCCCTTCAGCTGCGTCCCTTGCCTCTCTGCTGCATTTATGGTCCTGCATTTTAGTGTTTCCATCCATATGTATCTAGCCTGTGTACATTCTGACCCCTTTCACTTTTTGCCTGTGTGGTCACTTCTGAGTCCCCAGAAGGCTGGTCCTGGATTATTCAGATTGAAAATGGTAGAGGATGAAAAGGGGGTTAAATTTTTCTGGCAACTTGTTAAAGAAGGAGCCGACAGGGGTGGGTGTCGTTTACCAGGCATTGGCAGGCAAACAAACGGGGCAGACAGAAGACAGCTCTGGCAAAGTGGTTTGACGACACAGGCTCTCTCGTGCCACTCTGAAATGCTGACTGCGCGATATTCTTTGTCAAACAGGATTCACACTGGGTAGAAGATAAACAACTTTTCATTAAGAGAAACCAGGAGCTTTTAGAAAAGGTATGTTGGGCGCAACACCCTAGTGGGACAGAAGAGAAAGTGACAAGATCCAGGAGCAGCAGGGGGTGCTCTCAGGAGTGGCACAGGGGCTGGGGAGAGGAAGCTTTTCCGGGCTGCGCTGTGCTCGGCTGTGTGCTCACCCACATCCTGTCACCGCCATCACCATCAGTGAAGTGATATGTGTGCATGGCTCTGCGCTGGGCGTTGTGCAGACTGGAAAGGATGTGATCTGAAACCTCCCAATCTGTTAACCATGTTACATATACTGCATGTAGACTGTACATGTGTATAAACACACACATGCACACATCCTGTGTGTCTGGCCATCTCCAAAAAACTCTATGAATAGAACTTGTCATTTTGTGCAAACAAGTGACAGAATATGACTCCAAGAACATGCCGCAACCCAGCATAGACTTACATTCCCACTTTTAATCTTTTTTGTTAAGCTTGGCTGTTTCTTTCCTTTTTTTTTTTTTAAGGAAAGAATTTTGTTTACATGCATTCAAAGCACAAAACATTATGCCCAGAAAGTTGACCCACAAATGAAGATACAAAAACATGGCTTAGGTCCAATAGATATTCTTAATTTTGCTTATCTGAACATAGGCTTTTGATTTGGGGCAATTAATCCTAACAGAGAACATTGTTCGTTCAAAGGTGGCTTTTCTTTTGGTATTTACCTTCCACAAATTTAGTGAAAGATTACAAAATAATGTTATTTTGAAAGCTCATATGAGTAAGGGAAATAATTCTGTAGGTCAATCCAAAGTGATGTAGAATTATTTATACCAACTTTAAAAAAAAAGTATTAACAAACAACAAGAATTAACCAGACCCCCTTGGTAAGCATGAGAAGGGGGAAAAGGATGCCCCCCCCCCAAGTCTGGCAAAGTTGACATCCTGTTGTCTCACTCTGCATGGTATGAGATGGAGCTGATGTGTACATTATATAGATGTACAGATGTGTAGGTGGTATATATATCATACAGAGGGTAGCTAGGTATCTCAAAATTGAGATGTGGTACCCTCAGGAAGTTGAAGGGCCTTGTGAAGATTCCTCATTGGCACTGGTCTGGTCTGTGAATTGCAGTCTGGAAACCACTGATCAGTTGCTTCACTAACCGCCAGAACCAGCAATCTCACCACATCCCTCATCACTGATTCAATACAAGATTCTAGGATAGTGGAATCTCCTTTATAAACTATGTCAAATTCTAAAAACTTTTGAAAATTCACTGGACCACAAATTTCTAAGGTAGAAAATTTGAGTTGACAACTTTAATTGATGTCATATAATTTCTCACTATTTCTCCACCTTTATTTTCCTACTAGTCTTGGAGATACCCAGTAATAAGTATTACTACATGTCTTCATCATATCAAAAAGTTATCCCATCATGTCTTCTATCTGATTTTCTTTAGTCTTGACTTCTTTAGGCTAAAGGGAGAGTGTCTGATTTCAAGTGTCTAAGAATAAAAGGACAACAGAAGTGACAATGAATCCAAAATTTTACTCCAAGTGTATATATTTGGGAAAGTAAGAGTCATCCTATGATAGAAAAGCCCCTGGGTTCGTGCTTCTAAATGAAATATTTTAAATAATTACTGTGCATAATGCCCACCCATAAAACTTATGTCAAGGGAGGCCCAAAACCTACTGTACTTCATAAAGATTTTCTGATCTCTTAAAATCCAAAAATGAGTCAGACACAGATATTGTCTATGGGGGAGGCACATTTTCACACAACTAACTGAATTCCCTGCTTCCCAGATTATGCTAGAGGTCCCATAAGAAAATAGAAGGAAGAGGTGTCACTTCTGAAAAGGTAGTCTGGGAAGGGTGTTAAGACATTAGAGCTTGGTGTTCAGGTAAGTGCAGGATTTTCTCACATAAAAAAGGAGAAAGGGAAACCTTTCCAGGGAAAGATGAGTAGACAGAGTTCCTGAAGTAGTCAGTTCATTGGGCAGATCAGGGTTTCAAGACTGTAGTGTGTGTCTGATCACATGTGTATTGAGAGATGACAGTGATAATGTTTAAAACTAGAAAGCTATGTTGTATTCAGATTATCAAGTTTTTGAATTCCATATTAAAGAGTTTGGCTTTATTCTGGAGTAATTGAAATTCAGCAAAGCTTTGTATATGATGAGAGCTCTTTTAAAAAAATTATTTTCCAGACAACTTGTAACTCCAGAAATGAGAGTGTCAATTCTCCTTACTTATACCATTAACTCTGGGTTCTAATACACATCTCTGACTTATCACAAGGGCCAGTGAGTGTTCTCAGAGCCACTGTTCACAAGAACAGAGATGTCTTCTGGCATTTTTCTCTGTGACTCAAAAAAACTTAACTGAAGGATTACTAGAAGAAAAGCCAAAGACCTATTTTATTCACGTGTCCTTGGGAACTGTTTTTCATGGTCTGGAAGTCTTCTTCACTGAATAAATGAACACTACCCATGCTTGCTTTGCAAACTTGTAGGTACTTTTGCAATACTCTCCTAACCTCAGGATTTACTTTATTAGATAGAAAAACAGGAGGCAGAAAATCATCGGTTACAACAGGAACTACAAGATGCCAGAGACCAGAATGAGCTGCTGGAGTTTCGAAACCTAGAGCTAGAAGTAAGGAAATGATAATGATGATGATGATGATGATGATGATAAAAATAACCCTAACAATGTACACACCCTGAGCACCTGGAGGAGCAAGGGGTTGAACTAAGCTTTTCAGATTCATATTCTCTTTTGGAACTCAAAGTCACCCTCAAGATTTATAGTTGAGGCAACTGAGATTAAATGAGTTGCCCAAGTCTCATGCCTAGTAAATGGAAGAGCCTTGATGCGACTCAAAACTGTATGCTCAGCTACCATGCTTTCAACACTACTGCTTTCATAAACAAGACCAATGAATAATTTAAAAAATAGATTTTAAAGCTCCTCAATATTTCATTGCTTTTAAATAATCATGTCCATCCTTCATTGAATTTTGACTCACTAAAAATGTTACTTCAAGAATTATATTTCAAAATGTGGTATATATAAGAATATTTTATAGTTAAATTTGAATATATAAGTAAATGTTTTAGTCCCTTTTTTATGCAAACAAAAAAAAAAGGCTAAGAAGCAAGGTAACTTGTTTTAGGAACCACCTTGATTAATCTGACAAAATTCCAGAATTGTTTTTTGTTTTTCCAATAAAACATAGAAATCAAATCAGATTTGTGGAGTCTCACTTAGGATCTGGTTGAATGTGTGTTTAATATAAGGAAAATTGCCCTCTGCTTTCTCTGTTATTTTGCCAACAATTTCTTCTTGAGGTTATCTCAAATTAGGTCTGGACACAAGGTTAGCAGCAGGCATGCAGCAGTGAAGATGAGAAAGTCATCCTTTGTAGCCCATGTACCTTACTCATGAAGCTTGAGTGGATTGAATATGCAAGAGGCCATTAGCTGCCATAAAACTTCATGGCAAGACCACTCTCTGTGATATCTCAAACCTAAATATTCTTACAGTTTAAACTGGAACTCCACTTCCCCCATTTCCCTGATCAAAACAATTGCAAGAATGGATGATACCATCTATAAATTTTTCTCCCCTACCTCTTAGTTGACTAGTCACTTCAGTTCTTTTCCATTAAATTTCAGTATGAACATCTTCAGTTTGAATTTTCCTTTTTTTTTTTGCCTAACGACATTGATAAACTGCTGAAATAGCATAAGAGAGACCATTGGCTTACTGTTTAATCAGTTGTTCCTTTTTTAAAATTTAAAATTTATATTCTTCACTGTATTTCAAGGAGAGAGAGAGACGATCCCCTCCATTTAATCTACAAATTCACCCATTCTCAGATGGTGTGAGTGCTCTGCAGATCTACTGTATGAAAGAAGGTGTCAAGGTAGGCAGACATAACAATGTTTTTATGTGTGCGGAAATTAGGAAAACGGGGAATTAGAAAAGGGGAGTCTGCTCAACTGTCATGTCTTTCAGTCACTGGATGTCATTTTGATACAAGATACATGGGAATTGAAAATAGTCACATCTACTGGAAAATCAATGAAACATAAACCAAAATGTGTGAGGGATGTACAAATGGTAACAGCAGATAACACAGACAACCATGATTATTTAGAACAGAGTAGCAGAAAGAGTGATGCAGTATCAAAATATTTATTGAGATAATTAGCCTTAATTATCTAGGAGAAGGATGAAATACATTTAACACATATTTAAAAACTTATTTCAAGTCTGCCAGGTAAAGTATTTTTGAGTCCCCTTGTCATGCCGTTCTCAGTGCTGTGGAATTCATAATTGTGGAATGTCAGAGTTAGAAAGGACCTTGAAACCACCTAGTCTCCATGTCTTTTGATGTGTTTAATTTAGAGAGGATTTCTCTTTTGGAAGGACTTAGGGTTTATAACATGTTGCTTATTAGATAAAATATAATTATCTCTTTAGTGCTACTGGTTACATTTTAAATATTAAAACTGAGTTGAGGTGGCTTTGTCTCTCAGGAAACATATTGTCCTTCTACTGTAGTGAGATTACAGTGTGAATGTGGTCCCTGGTGCAGAGCTAGGACGCCTCTTGCTCTTCCGGGCTCTCCTTCCCCTTCTGCATGGCCCTTCCTGCTCCCACGCTGAGCTGCCAGACAGATCTGCTGTAATTGCCTTCTTTCTACCTAAGAGTGAGCTCTTTCCCTTTCCAGGCAGTAGGGCTCTTCTCTACTGATGTTTGAACACGAGTAAGAGCAGGACATGGGACTAATGAAGTGAAAAGTCAAGGGAAAACTCTGTAGTAAAACTGTGCTGCTTTGTCTTCCATCTGAAACCATTTTCAAAGTGTTTAAACTTGCAGCCTTCCAGACTGCATGGAGATTTGTAAACAAAAGCAATTGTTTGATTTCTGCTTAATTAACTGAAAAGCAATTCACTTTGTCTTTTACTTAGATGATTTTTCTTAGGTAAATCACAAACAACCTAATCCAATGGATGTGACTTATATCCAAGAAAACTCTTTCAGATGGAGTTCCGCTGCTTCAAATTGACTAAGGAATTGAGTAAATATAATCTGTTTTCCACAGGATGAAATTAATGCTAAACATCTTAAAAAAAAATAAAAAGGAACTGCACTATAGTTTTCTCTATGGCAGTCAAAATTCAACTAGGTCAGGAATATGCTAACTAGAATGCAACTGGTTGATTTTTTTATTTTTATTATCTAATACTGTATGCCTGAAAAAGTCAATCATAATTGAAAAAGAGTTTGGCAATTAAGAAAAAGAATTAGTGAGTATATTGCAAGTCCTTACTACATGCTCTTCTCTTTCCTACACAGTCTCTTTGTTCTCAAGATCACCCTGTGAAGTAGGTATCCATTTTGCAACTAGCAAAATTAAGAATGAACTGTTAAGTCATTCACGCAGCTCTTAAGCATCAGCGTAGAAACTTAAAACCAGGTGTTTCTGATGGAAACCATTCAAAGAGGTTCAGGCCCTGAAATGTCTTCCTCTGCCTTTATGTTCAGGCACTGAGGGAAGAGTCGACCATGTTTGTCTCTAACTTGATTGCCTCTCCTTGATTTTGCAGGATGTGAACATCCCTGACCTCATAAAGCAGCTTGATATCTTGGGTGATAATGGGGTGAGTAATGAATTGACTGAGTATAGTGTAGACATGACTCTGCCTAAGCAGACAGGAGGCACTTCCCAAATGCACCATGTGTGAATGGGAGTAAATGAGAGGCCATGTTCACTCAAGGCCACAGCTCCCTGAAAGAATCCACAGTTGATCAGACAACTTGGCTGAGTGCTCGGAAGGGTCTCTGGAAGGTAGTAGAAATGAGACCATGGAGTGCTTCTCATGAGCAGGTTTCAAGTTTGAATGCCGACTGCATCTGCAGTGATTAAAGCTAATGATTGTCTGACTGTTGCTCAGAGGCATCCAGTGTGAAATTAATCAGCCGTGCAGCTGCAGACACAATACTAGGGTTGTCGGTAGCCCCATAGAAATGGGCCATAAAGCTGTAATCTATTTTCTCTCTGAAAACACCTTCCCGTCAGGGTCAAGGCATATTAATTTAGGGAGGACATTCATTGTGAGCGATGCAGATAGGTTGAAGAAATCACTGTTTTTCCCCTTGAAGAAGTATCAAAAGGAGAAAGCAGAATTAATAAAATCTTCAAAATTGCTATTAAGAGATTGCTCTTGAATTCGTTTTGATTTCTGTCTTCTCCTAACTTGACTATTAATGAAGTGTGTTTACAGTAACACAAAGTCAAATCAGTATTAACGAGATGTAAAAAATCACATTTACTGTACTTCCTCTCAGGTTTTGAATGAACTCTTTGATAATAATTACTACTAAACGGAGTAGGAACTCACCAAGATCCCGTGCATGCACATGTGGTGCTGTCTGTGACTGGCAGGCAAGGCTTTCTGTAGTGTCAATATCATGTGTGTCTTTAGCTTACTTCTTTTGTTCTTTATTTTCCAGAATTTAAGAAATGAGGAACAAGTGGCCATAATCCAGGCCAGCACTGTGCTGTCCCTGGCAGAGAAGGTAAGAGTTGTGCTAACAATTCAAGTCATCTCCTAGTCTGTTATACACCCAACGAGCAAGGTAGTGTGTGTAGGGTGTTCCCTTGCCTACAACTCTGTGTCGTTGAATATGTGATACACATTTATTTTTAAGGATGATTCAACCCAGATAGAATGAGAACACACAAAAGAAAAGTGTACATACTGATATGGGGTTGGGGGTAATTTCTACTTTAAAGTACCTTAAACATGGGAAACTCACCCAGAAGAGCTGTGTGAAGAGGTAGGAAGCTGGAGCCCCACTATTGTCAGAGACCTTTCACGGCATGTTTGCTTGCCAGTTCCCAGCTGATCCTGGGGCTGTGAGGTAGCTCCCTGCCACCTCATCCAGAGCCCAGTGTGGGGACTGTCAGGACAAAACCACCACTGAGGGTGCTCCTGCTAGGACCATTAATAGCAAGACCAAGAGAAGCCAAGTGGGAGGCCAGGTGACTTGTATTCAGAGTGCCTCTGGAAGCAGCACAGAAAGCTGGTAGGTGGTACATGTGGTCTCCCAGCTACTGAGAGACCCAGGCAGGAGGATGACTTGAGCCCAAGAGGTCAAGCCTGTGGTGATCTGTGATGGCACCTGTGAATAACCACTGCCTGGGCAACATGGTAAAACTCTGTCTTTAAAAAAAAGAAAATAATCAGCGCATAGTTGAAAGTCACGTGCAAATGTTTGGATAGAATGAGAGCAAGCAGCCAGCTTTCTCTACTCTGAAGTGAAGGACTTCTAAAGGTCAAATGACACAGTTGAGTTACTCAAACAAAATAATGACATAAAAAATGAGGGAGCAAGAAAGAAGTATTACTATAAAATAAAAACATACTTAAGAAATATTTAAGTAATTCTTTTTTGGATCCAAATTTAAGCAACCCAGGTGTTTTTTGTTTTTTTTAAAGGCATTTTGCCAACAACTGGAGAAATTTTAATATGGACTAGGTGTCAGATGACAAAAGGAATTAATGTTAATTTTGCTAAGTGTGAAAATTGCCTTGTAGTGATTTTTTTTTTAAAGAAAGGCCCTATCTGTTAGACATGCAATATTGAAGTATTTGCTTGTGAAATGACATGAAATCTGGGATTTTCTCTTTAAAGAAAACTTTCTTCCTTCACAGTTTAATGACAGACCTGATTACTTTCTTTCTCCCCTCCCCAGCAAATTAATAATGCCACATTGTCCCTAACAGAAGTCTAGAATCCAGAATTTGGCAAGTGGACCCTCTGGGGTTTGACCCTTACCTAGCACCCCTTCTCTCTCCCTCTCTCCTCCCCCTTCCCCTCCCACCCTTGGTCCTTTACATTGTTCTCTTGACCTGGAAGATATTTCTATCTTCCCTTTATACATTAGACTTTCCACACATGGGAAGCCTTTCTATTCACCCATGCTGGGCTGAGTATTCCTTTTCAATGTTCCCACAGGGACCTGTGCTTCCACTCCCATGACTTCTAACAATTGTGTTGTGCTGCACACACACACACACACACACACACACACACACACACACACACACACACACACAGCTATACTCCCATCTAATTACCACTAGACTCCAATCCTCATAAGGGCCAATGTGGTATCGGCTCCCCCTGCCTTTTATGCTTGAGGTGATCACACCAGTCCAGCACATGTGATAGATGATCCATAATGAGGACTGAAGGAGTGAGGGGGTGAATTTGTGAATGTCCACAGGACACCATTCCAGCAACACAAAAGGAGACACAAAGATGAAGAGCACACAGTCTGTACCTCTACTTCTGCATTTGTTTGGCAGTGATAGCCAGAGAGTCTCATTCAGTCAGAGTTTTGAAGGGCTGCAGTTCTTCATTGCAAGGAAAAAAATCGCTTGGTTTAGGGCTGCAAGGAAAACATTGGCTGGTTCAATGAAAGATGAGGACTAGGGAGGGAAAAGAAAGAGAAAATATCCCCATGTGCCTAATGTTTTCTGAGTTGAAAGAAGGTCTTCCATCCTCTGCCTGTGTGGGTATGGTGTCACTGCGTTTAGTCAGAACCAACACCAGCACAGTCTTCTTTTGAGCTTTTGACATGTAGAGAAGCTAGGTAACTGCCCAAGGTCACACAGCGGGAAGTTGATGTAATCAGGATTCATACCCATGGTCTGGTTCCTGAGTCTTGACTATTGCACCAAATTCCCCTTCCATGCCCTGTAAAAGTGGGAGGTAAGCTTTGCAGAGCACATGGGAGCTGAGCTGTTAGAGCCCTGGCAGATTCTCCCCTACCTCTCCTTACCTCCTTTGCAAACACTGGGCAAACTTGTGGGCAAACACTGGGCGATGACTGTGTGTCCAGCACTGTGGTGGAAAACTAGGTACTCAGTGAGCAAGCCTGCCCTGATGGGTCACATCTGCGCTGCTGCCTTTTGTGCAGACCTTCACTGTGTGCAGATTAGAGTCACCTCCTGCCTCTGGGATTCACAGATAATTTCTACTTCCAAGTAATTCCAAGTGTCAACTTTGAATTTTCTGAGGCTACTAATTTGAATAACACTCTGCTATATGGGCGCGTGATCTTTAGCCTGCACAAAATTCCATCAAGCGAGTCAGTTGTGGCTTTGTATTAAAAGTAATAGCAATGCCCTCAAGTGACAATATAACATGGGCTGGGTACTATGCTAACACCATGCATATATCAGCACACTGTTCCTCAGGACCACTCTACAGGTACCACGATTTTTTTTTATTTGCATGAACATAAGGGGTGCGTGTGCATTTCTGTTACATGAATATGTTGCATAGTAGTAAAGTCTCAGCTTTTAGTGTATCTGTGACCCAGGTAACGTACATTGAGGTGCCACTATTTTTATTTTACATGTTAGGGAACTAAGGCTTGGGATAGTCAGTAACCTGTCCTGGGTTACACAAGTAGGAAGAAGGCGGAGTCAACACACAAATCTATAGCTACAGCTCATGATTTAACAACTTCTGTTCACAGTACTCTTAAAAGCATGATTAAAGCAAATGTTTCTTGAAGACAAATTGACAGCAAGCAAAAGGAAGAATTTTAATACTGACTGACCATGTGCCCTTGCAGTAGGTCCATTTACAGGGCTTATGACCGAAACTGGTCAAGGGGATGCCACGTATATGTACAAAGAACCAAGAAGTGAGCTCCTTTGCAGTCAGTCCCAGCATGCCTTTTTTCTTTCACCATGTTCCCTGTGGCCACGGGGAGGTTGGATGTGGGTCTCCTCATAAATATAGAGGTTCCAGTCTATAGACATGCTCAGTGCACTACTTATTTTATTACAGACTAAAAGGCACTGCCTGGTAGTGGGTGCCACTGGCATATGCGGTACTAGGCAGTCTGTGCCTCGCAAGATTTACCTCATTTCATTTCTACATTGTTACTAATCCCATTCTACAATTAAGAAACTTGACACTTAGAGAAATCAGGTAGACTTCCAATGCTACCCACCCATGAAAAGCTGGAATTGAAATTAGAGCCAAAGCGGTTTCTCTCCAGAACCGCCCACGCCATTGTTGTGCCCCGTTGTCTCCTCAAGGTATATGCTGACACTTAACTTGATGGAAACCCTTTATAATAATTTGTTCTATTAAACCATACATATTATTTAAAGTCTTAACTCATTCAGGGTATTCATTATTGCTAACATCAAAACTATATAACAGAATGATACGTTCTGAGTATTAGGAAAGACACTCAGAATATCTGATTTTAAATGTCTCTACTAAACAAAAAATAATTCCTACTTTGTTGAAATCAGTTTTAAATATTGAAAAATTACCATTTTTCAGTCTGTCTGGCCGTCTCTCTCACATCATGCTTGCTTCCTCCAGCCGTGGAGCTATTAGACATGATGACCCTTCTGCTGGGAACATCCTCATTTTTTTCCAGCCACTGTCACTCAGTCTTCAGACCCCAGTGCAGTGATCAGCTCTGAGAAAGCCTCCCTGGTGTCCTCCAGTGAGGGCAGAAGTCTTGTTAGTCTTGCTCACCTTTGAAGCCCTAATAGCCAGTGTGACACCTGATAGTCACCGAATGTACCTGTTGAATGAATGAACAAAGGCTATAGTCTTGTTTCTGAACTAATTGATAAAAATGTGTTAAATGTTGACTTCACGCCTCAGTCTGCTTTCTGAGGTATAAGGGGAAGAGACTGAACACCCAGTGGACAGTTCACAGATGGATACCATATCAAACAATCATGCCAAACACTTTTGTTTTGTTAACCCTGTAGTGGATCCAGCAGATTGAGGGAGCAGAAGCTGCCCTGCACCAGAAAATGATGGAACTGGAAAGTGACATGGTGAGTACAAATATGAGGTATTATAGCAATTAAGAAAAATGTACAGGGCAAATGGAAAATGAAGTTGTCCTACCACTTTGATGTGGCACTGATGAAAGTGTGTCGTCTTTACATTATTTTGTTTCCATTATTTGTTTATAGACCATGGGAAAAAATTGCCAGAAGTATCCAACAATTTCAAGTTATAGCCTTCCCCCTCAAACGTGCTATATATTTTGGAAAATTTCCAAACCTAATGCTTCAATTAAGCACCCAAAGAAGCAGTCGACTTGTACTTGGGCCTATGTTGTGCACAAAGATGCAGTTTTACATGTGAATGGTGAATGCTCCTGAGAGGAGAGGCACACAGAAACTGAGAGTGTCAGCCTTATGTCTCCCAGCTCATACTGGCTGTGTGGCAGGGCACACACCATTCAGAAGTGGTGTATGGGTGGGATCCCACCCACTCTTGACATTGTTACTTGTTTTTGTGTTTGCTGATTGTATGCATCATGCATATATCACAGTGTATAAGTTAAACTTATTTATTATATAATCCTGCTATGTTACATTTTATAACATTCTTACAAAAACATAGTATCACAATATTTTTACATAGGTAGACTTGTTATTTAACAAGTCAAAATCTATACTTGATCTATACACTCATACAGGCATTCAAAATCTTTTAGAGCAGTCCATGTGGATTTTTCATTGTTTTTGCTTCTTTCCATTGATTTTAACCTTGCTTGTGTGAGACTCCAAAAGTTGAATGATCTCCCTAACAGACAAAACCCATGACTCTACAAATACTAGTGACTGGTCTTATGGTAGAATAGAAAAAACATTAATCAATGCATTGTATATGTCACTTTCTAGTTAATTAAGCTGACTCTATCAATATGGCCCTTTATTACAGGAACAGTTCTGCAAAATAAAAGGCTACCTGGAAGAAGAATTAGACTACAGAAAACAAGCTCTTGACCAAGCATATATGGTAGGTACAACAAGCAATGGAGACACTCCGAGTCTTTACAGTTATAGGCCATGGGTAAAGTATCCTGCTTAATTTGCTATGCTATGTACCTGAATAGACCACAACATGCATGTCATTTATTTATTGGTTTCTAGTTCTAATTTTAGAACAAGTACATTCCTTGATTTTTGCAGTTATCATATTCTTATAATATCGAATAAATATTTCATTATACTTCATTTTTAACAATGAAATATGTTGTTAGATAATATTTAGATGAAGGACAGATGGGATGGCAGTGTAGATTAAGGAGAAATTTTATTAAATCAAATCCAATTGTTCAGGGAGTCTGATGTAGTGGTAGAATAATAATGTGTTTAATATTTGTTATGCATATTTTAGCTCATTTATTTCTCACAACAACCCCTTGAGGTATAGGTGAGTTTGGGGGTTTTTGTTGTTTTGGGGTTTTTTTTGAGTAGAGGTCCTACTCTGTCACCCAGACTGAAGTGTAGTGGTAAGCTCACGGCCACCCCAGCCTTGACCTGATGGGCTCAGTTTATCCTTCCGCCTCAGCCTTCCAGAAGCTGAAACCACAGGTGGGTGCCACTGTGCCCAGCTAATTTTTTGATGTATTGCAGACACAAGGGCTTGCCAAGTAGTCCAGACTGGTCTCCAACCCCTGGGTTCATGCAATCCTCTCACCTTCTCCTTCCAAAGTGCTGGGATTACAGGCATGAGCCACAATGCCCAGCCTAGGTGAGATTATTATTAGCATCTTACCTATGAGGAAAGTAAGCTTTGAAGTTACAAGAGCTTTGCCTGAATTGGTGAATGTGTGTGTATAGATCTGACTGCGGACCCTACAGCCTTGCCTGCCATGATCAGCCACAGCAAGCAGGGCCTCATTGGTAACGGGCAGAAGATGATGCCAGTTGAGGAGCATACTGGACCCATTCTCTTCCACCCAATTCCTATCGCAGTGCTCCCAATATCGGACTCCAGTCTGATTTATTCTCTCCTTCTGCCCCACCCCAGTTAATTCACAGTAATGAATCAAAAGGAAAAGAGCAAACTTAAGGAATATTCCAAGGAGTTGATAGCAGAGGTTTTTCTATGGCTTTCTTGGAAACAGCCTGAATCAGTTTCAGGAAAGAGTGAAACTCTCAGCCTCTACCTGTAACCGAGTTGGATTAGAGTCCCCTCCCAGAGGAACAAGAGATTCCCAGATTGTTGATGGGAGGGAAGACCATGTGACCTGGTCCCTGCTTAGAGAGCAGACAAGGAGGTGAGACTTGTCACCCTCTCTGCCCTCACCCATGCCTCTTTTACCTGTATGTAGTCAATGGTACTGTGTGTTCATGTGGCTCCCAAGACTGTTGTGCACTTTTAAAGAATGAGATTCATTTCGTCCAGGACAAGAGCTAGGGAAATATCCCACCAAAGCATATCCAGTCACTCTGTCAAACTTACAAGGGACAAGACCACAGATTTTGGCAACTGTATCTGAAGTAAAAAAAAAAACAAAACTGAGATGTAAGAGGCAGTTGACCCTTCATCTATAAAAGAGAAAACTCAAAGAGAAATGTTGTAGCAAGAGCAACCATAAATCTCAGAGATAAGAAGCAGATCAATTTCAAGATTCTAGGTCAGTTTTGGTTTTTATGTACCAATTTTATTTCACACAAAAAATGGAGACCATAACACCATCTTTGAGTACAAAGGTTTGCAATGTGGAAGAGGGGTGGTTTTTGGCACATTAAATGTATTTCCATTTTCAAGTATTTTGTTCCAACTTAGACCACTTATTTCTGGAAATATGGCCACCATTATAGATGTCTTTAAAATATCCAGATGTCTTTAAATATCCATGATAGATGTCTTTAAAGGTTGCCAAGTAGAAGAGAGAACACACTTGTTCTCAGCCACATTTGCGAATAGGAGGTATAGCTATAGCAAAGTAAGGGCTTTCTAAAAATAAAAGTGTATGCAGTGGGCAGGATCCCGAGGAGGAACCAATGTCCCCTCACTGGATGACCCTTACAGAATCTCTTCAAGGGAGAATGTTCAGAAGGAGGGTTAGGCTGGAGAAGCTTTGAAATTTATGTTCTTGCTAAGCTCCTGTAGGACTAAAAGTATACATCTAAATACATGGGTACATGCCTAGTGTACATTCCCACACACACATAAATGCCAAGTTCCAAAGTTAGACTTTTCTAATTTTATTTGCCAGAGAATCCAGGAACTAGAAGCTACTTTGTACAATGCTCTGCAGCAAGAAACTGTTATTAAGTTTGGTGAACTCTTGAGTGAAAAACAGCAAGAGGAACTGAGGACAGCAGTAGAAAAGTTGCGGCGGCAAATGCTAAGGAAAAGCAGAGAGTATGACTGCCAGATACTTCAAGAGAGAATGGAGCTTTTGCAGCAAGCCCACCAGGTGAGGACTGGGCCACCATGTCTGTGTGGGGCTAGTTCTAGGCAAATGAGATTTCATGTTAAGGATGCAGTGTTGAGTGTGGATGTGGGAGATGTAAGTCATTTTCAGAGATAAAAATAAATAACTTGTTTTCCGCCGACACTCAGATACAGGATGACAGTTATGTCTTGACTTGATCTTGAGAAAATTGGCATTTCACAAGCATTGCATTCTATTTTTAGAACAACTGTTTCATGAAATACCCCTTTGAAGCTCATGGAACCTGACACTCTCCCTTGTGCAGTAGTGGGGCATTTCCCAGGGCAGAATAGTGCTTCATCCTATAGCTCACTCCAGGCCATAGCTTCACCTGGTCGAGTCATCTGAATGGGTACAAGAAAACAAGGGCCTTTTTCTCTATTCCCAGAACAAACAGCAGCAACACAGAACCAGGCAGCTGTGTCCACTTACTGGCATTTGCTGAATGTCAGGCAGGAGCTAAATAAGGGCTCAACTTACATCATTTCATTTCATCTTCATGGTAGCCCTGGGAGTAAATCTTCTTATTGTCCCCATTTCAGAGATAACAATACTGAAGATAAGAGAGCTTAAATGACATGCCCAAGATTACACATACGGGAAGCAACAGAGTCAGGATGACAGTCCCACCCGCCTACCCCACTGGATGCCTGCCCAGTGCCCTGCAAGTAATCTGTGACTCACAAGCTTCCTCTAGAGCAGGAAGTTTCCAAGATGGCACCCAGTACCAATGTCAGTCAAAATTCCAACTCTTTGTTCATATCATAGCTTGACAGGTGAGGGCTGGGGCCCTGGTCAGGAGGCAGACTCAGGAAGAATCCTAGAATTTAAAGTGTGAGGCTACAGTATTCAGTCCGCAGAAGCTATAAGAAGCAGCTGGTATAAAATACAGGGGGGACATATAGGAGGTGAGAATCGTGTGGTCAGAAACGATCAAGGTGAGTAGACAAGGAACAGAGGTCATTTTATGATGCCAGTCAAAACATGTCATGGGGGCAGCGTACTTGAGGTGCCACCAGGAGCTTTGTACGTCTTTGTAGGCTAACAGTACACACATCAGCAGGGGACTCTTTAGCGTCTGTCCAGTGATGACATGTATGTTTCTGTTATGCCCTTTCAAATTCCATCACAAAAGTTTGGGTTTTGATCCATGGAAAGAGTTTTTAAGTTTTTAATGTACCTTTAATAATAGACTCTATGACATGATTGTATTTCTTCATGCATTATTTCCTTCTATCAGAGGACAAAGGTGTCCTCTGCACAAATTATAATTAATTTCAACAAATTGGGAACTATTTCATGGAACCACAGAAGTGTTTGCTTTTAAGATGGACTGATAGTTTTCTAAATATATTTACCATAAAAACCTGACCCCATCTGAGTCTCTCTTTAACCAGTTGGCTAAAGTACTTTACTCCTAGAAGGGCTGGCTCTGTTTGTTTTAAGTTGCCCAGTCTGAGCTGATAGGCACAGTACATTTCTGAGTCTCAGAGAGATCCGTTGACATTTTCCATCACTCGAGGCACTTCCAGTTATTTCTTACCTTTCTCCTTCCCTCTTAGCCAATAACTTAGTTTCAGAGAATTATTTCAGAAGATATTGGCCAGGATTTGTCATATGTGATTATATAATGCAGTCTAGCTTCTAGAGCATATCACTAGCTGTTTTTTTTTTTTTTTTTTTTTTTGAGTTGGAGTCTCCCTCTGTCACCCAGACTGGAGTGCAGTGGCCGCTCCCGGCCACCGCAGCCTCGACCTGCTGAGCTCCGGTGATCCTTCCGCCTCAGCCTTCCAAGTAGCTGGAATTACAGGCGCGCGCTACCACGCCCGGCTAATTTTTTGATTTATTGTAGAGATGAGGTCTTGCTTGCCCAGGCGGATCTCGAACCCGTGGGCTCAGGCAATCCACTCACCTCAGCCTCCCAAAGGCGCGGGATTACAGGCTGAGCCACCGAGCCCGGCTATCACTAGCTGTTTATTAGATGTTTCTGCCTGAAAGTTTCAGAGAGAACTCAAGTGTGCATTTCTGTCCTCACCTCTCTCCCCACTTGCCTGCCTTGGTCAGTAGAGCTACCATATCCCAAACTGCTCAGGCTGGAAACACTAGAGTCGTCTCTGTCCTTTGCCTGCAAAATACAATGTAGCACCACATCCCACTGATACTCCCTCTGAAATGCCTTTGAACCTGTTTGGCTTTTTTGACACACATGACCCTGGGCATATACTGGGTCTTCTGTCATTGTGCCAGCTTCCAGACACTGCCATGCATTTTTTATGTCAGCCTGACTCTATCATCAGTGCACTTATTCAGTGAAGTCTTTCAACACATTTACTAGGTGCTAGACATAGACAATCCACTATGCCTTCACAGAACTTAGGATCTGGAGACAAAGACAAAGAAAAATAAGGATGACATATAAAGAAGCACATGCAGGTCCCATGAGTACCTAGTTGTAGCTTCCTCTCTTTGGTCCACCGTGCACATCACCACAGACTCTGCTCACCTTTTCTCATGGCACATTCTCGCCCCAGAGCTTCCATGGTCCCAGTTTCCAGTTGAGTCCAATCGGTGCCGGTCTCTTCAGTTCCCTCATTAGCATGCCACCCCTCCCCCCAAAACCTGATCTGGCCCGGTCTCCAGAGCGTACGTTCTACTTATGCAAGGCTTCCTGGTGCCACTTGGGCCTTGGTCCCCACCCCTATTCCTTGCTTGCATGAGTGCTCACCCTAAAATGGCCATTAGTTTCCATAGATTGGTCCAAACTTTCTTATTTATCCAGGCCCAGTTTGAGATCCACCTCCTTCTGGATTTTCTCCCTGATGAAAACAAAACTGCACCACATACTGCTGGAAAGAAATCTGTGTTTCATGAGTTACATACTCACTCAAAACCATTTATTAAGGACATACTGGCAATGTGACAGTGAACAGAGACAAAAAGGTCACAAGGGACAAAGCCACAACACAAATAAACAATAACTAAAGCAGCTTCAGAGAGTGACAGTCACTGATGTGAAAAAAATTTTACAGTGTGTGTGAATGTATGTGTGAGTTTGGGAGTAGAATTGGTCGCTTTAGACTGGCTAGCCAGAGAAGGCCTCTCTGGAGATGTCTAAGATCCAAGGAATCAGCTACACAAGGATCTTGGCAAACATTCCAGAAGACAGTACAGCAAGGGCTAAGTCCCTATTGTGGAGCTAAGTTTGCAATATTCAAGGAACACAGAAAAGGCGAGTATGTCAGGAACACAGAGAGCCATGGGAGGTGAGGCTGGGCAGCAAGAAGGAGTTAGATCATATAGGGCCTTGCAGAAGTTTGGTTTTTATTCTGCATACAGCTCAGCTAACTCCTCTTTCCTCTCCTTCCTCAGCCCCCTATACTTGGGGGACTGTGGTGAGCATTTTGAGAGTTCACGTTGGCTGCTGTGGATGGATGTCAGATGGTCGAGATAAGAGGCAGGAAGAACCAGAAGGAGGCTCCCGCACCAGTCTCAATGAGTGATGACAGTGACTTGGTGTATTTGGTGGCAGGAGAGATAAAAAGAAGTAGTGAGAAAAGCACTCTGTCTTGGGCCTGACAAGGTTTCCTGATGGGCTGGATGGCAAAGGGATGGGAAGGAAAAATAAGCCAACCATACATCATACAGTGCAGCATAACAAACTCACGGAACAAATATGTGTGGACAGCTTCCCCAGCTAAACACTCACTAGGAATTGGAGATTGGGGATGAAGTCGTACATGGGTTTTGCCCTCATCTGTCCTTTCTGCTTAATTTAGCTATCCCACCTGAAGCTGATAGTTTTCTGCAAGTAGGCACTCATGGGTGTCTCATCTGTGTTGTCTACTCTAGTCAGCACAGTCTTGAGGATGGAAGAGGGCCCCACAAGTGTAGACCTGAGGGCTGCATAGACACTGCAGAAATCTCACATGTTCATGGTTTTGTTAGCATAATACTTGCTTCCATTCCCAGTGGACATGAAAGGAATTACTCACACACTCCGGGAGGATATGTCTAGCACATTTATTCTTCTGCTGTGTAGCTTTGGAGCATAGGCAGCATGATGGAGACATACAACAGTATACACATCACACACATGTTTATGCACCATCCACATTCCAGCCCATTCCCATCTCCAGCATTCACTGTCTATAATTTGAAGGTCAGCCGTGATGGTTTCACTCTGACCAAAACGCACCATCCCCCCTGCCAAACCTCAGCTCCTTCCCTTTCGAGTAGGGTTTCTCAGTCTCAGCACTACTGGTGTTTTGAGCCAGATAAATATTCATTCTTTATTGGGGGCCAGGAGGCTGTTTTGTGCATTGTAGGATATTTAGGTGCATCCCTGGCTAGTATCCATGAATGCTAGTTGCACACACTCCCCAGTTGTGACAATAAAAAAAATGTTCAGGCAATTAGATACTGGTGATGGTTGTACAACCTTATGAATATACAAACAACTGCTGAATTATACAGTTTAAAATAAATGAGCATATTAACTAACTTAAAAAATACCCAACTAACTTAAAAAATATCCGGAAATTGCCTAATGTCCCTACGGGGTGGGGGAGGGGGCAGGCAAAATCATCCCCAGTTGAGATCTACTGTTTTGGAGAGAAGGAGATATAATTTCCAAGTTCAAGTATCTTTTGTTCTAGCCTTCCTTTTTCTCTCTGTATTGTGTTATAAAAACCTCTCTCTGTTATCACCCCATTTGGCTACTAGTGTTTTCTTCTTAGACCCTAGTTCTCTATTTTCTAATTATTCCCAACAGAGATACGAAATAACCATGTGCACAAACACATAAAATCTTTAGATTGCCAGGTATAAAAGTGAAGACTTTATTTTACTTATAAATAATTGTCTATGTAATGTTGATTCAAATCTATGCTATGTAAATTAGTGTAATATAGTTACACAGTTGACAGGTAAGTTCAAAGATAGTCCTGGAGCTTTTTGTCTTTAGGGTTACCTGTACTATTTTTGTTATGTTCTGGTTTTGTTTGTTTGTTTTTTCCTAATTTATCAATTCCCTCTTGGGAATTTTTGCTGAAATGTAATCTTTCTTTTATGAGAATTGGCCATTTCTGTTTTGTGAGGAAATTCTACCCTGAAATGGCATTGAAATATGATTGAAGAAAAGGTTAGCAGAGAACAGGGAGATGTTTATGTGTGGATGAATCAGCTTTCACCATCTTCACTGTGGTGATAACAACCAAAAATCTCAGTTCAAATAGCTAACACCAAAGCTTGTCTCTTGTTCACTAGTTCTGGGACATAATGCTTTCTTGACAAGGATGTGATTTCCCACACCTCACTCCAGCTCACATTCCACCAGCTAGAGCTGATCTCCTAGCCACACCCAATGTTAGGGGTGGGGCTTGAGGGGTAGGCCAGTAGGGGGGTGGTGGCAAATGATTTTTGAAAATACAACCTAGGACAAAGATTTTCTACCACAAGTACTGGTAATTTTTCAAACATGCAGCACTTTTCTGGATAGAGAAAAATGTATATGTGATATTGCCAGCTGCTAGTACAAATATTCCTGTTTTTATATGAAGTTTTATGTTTCAGTTTAGTGAACAGCTTTTCCATACAACTTAACACCCACTAGTGCTTTTTTCTTTCTTCAGAGAATCCGTGACTTAGAAGATAAAACAGACATCCAGAAAAGACAGATAAAGGACTTAGAAGAAAAGGTATGTATTGAGTTCAATATTTGTCTTGTTCTCTGTTTGTGTAATAAGAAAGCCATACTGATTTTGCTACCTGCTTCCCTCTGGCCTCTCAGTGATTATCTCTTGCCAAGGCAGGTGTACTTATGTCACGGTAGCCTCCACTATCATTCAGGCCAGGAGGCCTCAAAGCTTTCGTCGTCCATCACCAAGCCTTGACATGTTTGCCTTTTATGTTGCTTTCTTACTTCCCTCTTTAATTGGTTTCTTTCCTCACTTTCCCCTTCCTCATCTCCATTTTCTTTCCAAAAGGTTCTTCTGAGTTTTGTTACTCTGTCTTGCTCCTTTTTAAAAAAAATTTGGGAGCACCTTTAAAAAAAAAAAATCTCTCCCATTATTATTTATAAAATAACTTTCATCCTTGTGCCCTGTTTCACCTCAATAAGTTCAGAAACATAGGTTGATAAATGATAATTATATCCTCCTGTCACTCCCCAAGGGATCTAAAAGAGTAACTCCTTCCGCCATCAGTCAGCCAGTGTTTGGGGATAAAATACAGTGGCCCTTAAAGAGGGCCCTTGGATGCATGTGTGGTGAGAGAATCCATGTGGATTCCACACAAGCCACCGTGAGCCAGGCAGGCTGCATGACCAAGCCTCATACTACCTGGGTCCCAGGACCCTCCCACCAGGGCCAGCACAAGCGGCACAGAGACTTCCTCTGGGATTCCATTCGCACTGACTGGAAGTAGTACCTGAATCCCTATGTAGAAAAAGAGGGGGCTGTTCTGCAGTGTTTTTCGTGGGCACACAAGAAGAAAATAGCAAACCATCTGCCACTTCTGAGACAGTGGTTAGAATTTGGCTCATCCCAAGTTGCTCCTATAGTTATCCACACATGTCCCACATCCTCACACAGACTGGTCTTCAAGTACCCGTCTGACCTTGGATAGTGACTTCACTTTCTGTGGCTAAATCATTTCTATAAAAAAGAGATGATGGCAACTAGCTCTACCTTCCTCTAATGGGTTCCATGGAGAACAAATGAGGTCACTTAGGTAAAAATTGGGGAACACTAAGGAAGCGTAAATCAAATTTGAAGTATAATTTTTAAAATTTCCAATCCTAAAGCACACATTCCCTGTAAAATTTTAAATGTGAGTTTCCCTCATTTCAGAAGTGGGCTTTGAGTTCTGCAGGAGTAAATGAGGCAAAGGCAAAGTACAGTGAACTGAGGACACTACGCACTTCCCCAGGGGTTGGTAGGGCAACCACAGAAGGCAGTTTCGCACCCAACCTCCCTGAGTGTCAAAGACCACACTTAAAATCTTCCATTTTCCACACTTTAAATGGCCAGCCCTTGGCCATTCTCTGTGCTAATTCACAAGCCATCCTCGGACTCAAGGAGGAAGTCAAGATTTAGGCAATGCTGTCCCATTGTGATACCATTCAGGCCCCATTCCACTGAGGCTTAAAAAAAAAAAACAAAAGACTGGGATTTTACAAATATCTACTGTTGTCATCATCCTAGCTATTCTCTAAATAAAACCCCCAAAAATTTTGGAGGAAGGGGGATTAAGATTATGTTCACTGTCAGAATTCAGTGTGAGCTTTTTCACAATTCTTTTGCCCAATACACTTTACACGTCTGAACTTCCTAAACATTTATGATAAAGAGGCAATATACTTAACAGAAGATAAATACGCTTTAATTATCAAAGCTGCATAGTCTACATATGGTAGTAAGTTCAACTGCTTCAAAAACTATCCAATTGGTTTCTGATTAGAGATTTGACTGAGAGAAGAGGCCTACCATGTACCTTCTATTCACCTGACCCAGGTTCCCCTCGTCTTAAGCCTGGTACAAAGGCTAAAGATCACTTGTGTTGGGGATATTCTTCCCTTCGGCACTTAACGCCCATGGAAGACACATGCACCACTCTTCTGTGTAGCTCCACAAATGCAGTTGGCATAAATCAGCTAGCTGACCATAACATGTGTCCAGAGCACATTCACTGCCATGGTTGCATTTGATTCTCATGCCTACTCTATAAGCACATGTTACAGTCCCCTTTTAAACAGGTAATATAACAAAGTTTCAGAGAGCTTAAGCAACTTGCCCAGGAATGTATATACAGTTTACGGCAAATCAAGACGAGGTCAGGGTGTCTGATTCCACGTGCTGCGGTCTACCTGCCACACCACAGGGCAAGACTCACACCCAGTGACAGGAGCTTTCTCCTGCCTGGACAGGCAGCTCTGATGTCCAGTCTTCTTGGAGGAGTCACGCGAGGTGTGAGGCCTCCATCCCTCTCTCTCGAACTTCCCCTGCTGTGGGTGCGTCTTCAAGATTGTAAAACAGGGACAGAGCTCCTGCCTCAGGATGATAGCATAGTTGCCAGTACGTGACGACTGTCAGCACTGTTTTTCTGCCTGGTCTGTAGAATTGAGCCATGGTGAAGCAGGAGCCTCATGCACGGTGGCATTAAAGGAAACATGCCAATAACATGCATCATGGGAGAACGCCATACACAATCCTTCTCCACAGATGTGCCCAACAGGGTGTTCCTGAGTGTGGTGATCCAGCAGAGACTTACTGACTCTGTAAAGTAAGCCACCAAGGAAGTCAGTTACCTTTTAAAAACTGGCCTGACCTGTGTGACCTTTTGATAATGAGTATATACTTAGTTATACACTGGTTCTACTCAAGCATGTGTTTGTCCCTCCAGTGATCTGCATCTCTAGTGAAGATTCTTGGTGAGGGGAGACAAATCAGACTCCGTGTAACTTCTGTGAGTCCCATAAGAGGGGTCTATCTGGGAGGCATGATGGCTGGAACAGTGTCCCACACTCATTATCTCCAGTTCCCATGGATGTGGAAGGATGTTTCACACCAGTAGGATGGCCACCCATTCTCCAATGCCCAGGACAGACCCAGGTCATACCTGTTGCCCACTGCCATTACTAATAGTCTCCACGTCCCTCTCAGAAGTATCCCACTGTGGGTAACTAGTGACATGTTTACTCTGCATTTTCAAATTCTCCCTGCTTTTCCTTGGTCCTGAAACCTACCACTTTAACCAAATAACCATAATGTTGGGCGATTAAGTGACAGTCTGATCATATTTTGTATTTTTGAATACCCTCCCATACATGAAAGATAGAGACAATGATATCTAAAGAAGTAGGAATTGGGGTATCTAAGCTCCAGCCCTCAGTATGCCATGAAATTGTGCAAAACTAGACTTTTGGTTTCCTGCTCTGTGCTTATGTTGCTCATCTATAAAATTAGGAGTTAGACCTATTACCTATAAGACCCCCTCACAATTCCAAAATATATGAATCCATGTTAGCTGAAAACTGGCTTGCTCTGTCGGTAGATACATGTGAGGTATGGATTTCTGAAACAAGTTCTTGGAATGTATGTGGGAAATGTCACCGTGACAGTGTGGGAAGCTAAGGTTTTGTACTACCTGAATGGCACTACAGACACTCAGATTTACATAATCTTCTTCTTTTTCTTCTGCAGTTTCTGTTTCTATTCTTGTTCTTCTCTCTTGCCTTTATTCTATGGCCTTGATGTCAAGGTGCCTCTTAAAGGTAAGACTCCTTTTAATTCTCAAAATGTGGTTCTAAGAGGTATTGGGTAAGAAGGATGCTACTTGCAGTTACTGTGCCATTAAAAAAAAACAATCACACTTACCTTGGTTAGCTTCAATGCCATGAAATAAGAAACGGGTCTAGTCTATTTAGGTGATTATTAAACAAAAAAAGAAAACACGATGTATTTTGGGAATCAGAAATTTTTTTCAATTAACTATTGCTCTGGGAAGCCACAATATTTGTGGATCTTAGTATTCTCATCGTACTCTCCCATTGCACAAAAACAATTGCTTTTATATCTGCAAGATGAAGAAATATGACTTTATCTCTAGTACCACTCTTGGCTTGAAAATTCCTATTCTGTGACTCTAGCCAGCAATAACAACTGCTGTTTTCAACCCTCCTTCCCAGTGCCTCCTCATCAGAACTCAGGAAAGCAGGCACTTGAGTGACATTGGATCTTATTTTCAGATAAGTTACTTCTCAATGTCAATGTAGACGAAAAAGGAGAGTCTTACTATTACTGTTACCAAGTCCATGTTTCAGAATACATGCATAATCTTAGCCTGTGATTCCCAGTGCTTAAAAATACAGATTCCCAGGCCCTACCTCAGACTTAATAAATCAGATCACGGGAGATGGAGGTGAGAGAGAACAAGGGGTGAGTGGAAAGCAAGGGATGGTCTGTATTTGACAAGCACACCAGGTGGTTCTGATATCCAGCCATGTATGGAAACCACAGATCTCAGTAACACTGTTAAAAACAAAAGCGGGCTAGCTGCTGTTCTAAATCCATTTATCATGGCTCACATCAACCTTGATCATCCTATCAAGTTACATCATGCAAAGACCTTTTCTGGACCTCGTGTGACTTAGTATTTTCTAGAGCAAGCTGAAAAATGGAAGAGACATTTTTCCCTCTGTGGGTATCAACTCTGCCACCTGGATGTGGAACAGACAAGTGAAAGTGCTTTAGCACGACCTGATCTAAAGAAAGACCTGAACTGATATGCCCAGAATGCATATGGCCTCCTAGAACTCACTCTCTGGCTTTCGTCTTTCTTCCAGAAGATTCTCTTTTCAGACTGACAACTACCCTTTTTCTGGCAAGAAAAGAGATGCAGCACCTTAGAGTTCATAGAGAAGACTGAGTCTCTTACATGGAATGAGAATATCACAATTGAAAGGGGTTGAGATTCCCTAGGAAAGGATCAAAAGGGCCAGAGTATCAGAAAACAAGCAGCAGCCCCTGCCCCTAAATAATAAAGAAATAAATGAATAGGGCAAATAAAGCCCAGTAACAGTCAAGGAATACATGGTGATTTAGGAAAGAAAAATTAAAACTCATCAATACTACCTAGAAAATGGTTGGTTTCAACATTAGCATCAATACTGTCTAACATGTACTATGTGCTAGGAACTGTTCTAAGCAGTAGATAAATCTACAACCTGCCCTGTGAGGCAGGTATTGACTTTATTCCTGTTTCACAGTTGGAGAAACTACAGCATGTGACTTTCCCAAGACCATATAGCTGTAATTAGCAGGACTAGGATATGTACCCAGGCAGCCCCATCCAGAGTCCAATTTCAACCCCCACACTGCCTTACCAGCAAGAGAGGGCATTTTGCCCATGTTTTGAGCAATGTGGGTGTTCATCTGTGGCTACAGTCAGAGACATCTGGTAGTACTGTTTAGCCACTGGCTGTTGGAATTACGATGTGCTTTTCTCATTTTATGTAATTCCTTGAGGGATACAAGATTTGATTTGTTTTTCCTCCAAAGTAGTACATAATTGACACTTAGTAATCATTTGTTAAGTGAAAGACTATAAGGATAATTAATAATAACAGCAAATTAATGTGATTGGGCAGTATAAAATATATACAGAAAAAATGGTTGAGTAGAGTACACAACTTTGAAGTCAAATATACTTTAAGTTTAAATTCTGCTATTTAGCTGTGCCATGGTAGACTATTTAATCTACCTGAGATGAGGTTTCCTATTCCATAAAATCGTTATTATCATGTTACCTACATCATGCTATTGTGTTGAGAGAGTTAATTGAAGTTATGTCTGGAAAATAGTTAAATAACCAGCAACTTTTAGCTATTATGGTAAATTAAAGTAGATATCACATTTACTGAGTTTTTAAATATTTAAATTTGAAATTATAACCTTTAGTACTGCCAAGTAGTTTATGATATAAATCCAAACAAGTAGTTGCCTTTTCATCTCCTCTTTTCAGGAAGTAATCTGGATTTAAATAATATAAGGGAATACAACATTACTGAAAACTAATTAGTGCTGTTTATGTTTCCAAAGCAAGAATAAGTAAGGAAGAAAAGTATCTGGCTTGTTGGCAGGTAGTAAAATCATACTGCAAATAACCACAATAACGTGTCTATACTAAAGTAATGATTTGTATTCTGTTTATAAAACTAAGACTGGGCTGGATGCAGTGGCTCATGCCTGTAATCCCAGCACTTTGGGAGGTTGAAATAGAAGGGTCACTTGAGCCCAGAAATTCAAAACCAACATAGGCAACATAGCATGACCTCATCTCTACAAAAAAAAAAAAAAATTCAAAAAATTATCCAGGTGTTGTAGTGTGCTCCTGTAGTCCCAGCTACTCAAGAGGCTGAGGCAGCAGGATCTCCTGAACCTAGGATATCGAGGCAGCAGTGAGCCATGGCCATGCCACTGCACTTCAGCCTGGGTGACAGAGACCCAGCCTCAAAAAAAACAAAAGCTAAGACTAACTTGAATTACATATAAAGATACCCTCCTTAAAATGAGGGGGCTTATACTTTTATTTTAGCAGTTGCCTAAATCGCTATTGTCAGTGATGATGTAGAAGCCACTAAAAGCTCCTAGGAGGCACCTTACTGCACTTAGCACTTGCTGACTAAATAACTCAGCCACATGGATCCTGTTGGGACTTTTACTGTGAGCAGGGGACCCCAGGCAGTTTAAGGAGATATGATCTGTTCATGCGCTCTGTTTATTCCAAACGAATGGTATGCTAGTGTATTAGGATGCACCAGAGATACAACCAATAGGATGATGGATGGATGGATGGATGGATGGATGGATGGATGGATGGTTGGATGGGTGGATGGGTAGTTGGGGAGAGAGAAAGAATGGATGGATGGATGGATGGATGGATGGATGGATGGATGGATGGATGGATGGATGGATGGGAGGGGCTTTATTAACGGAATTGGATCATTAGATTGTGGAGGCTGAGAAGTCCCACGCTAGGCCATCTGCAAGCTGGGGAACCAAAGAAGCTGGGAGCATGGCTTAGTTATAGTTGGAAAGCCCAAGAACCAATAAAGCCAAAGGTATAGCTCTCAGTGCAAGAGTTGGGACCCCAGAGGCTTCTGGTGCAAGTCCCAGAGTCCCAAGGCAGAAAAACCTGGTACTCTGATGTCTTATCCATTCACTCCACCCCATGGCCCAATCACCTCCCATCAGGCCCCATCTCCCAACACTATTGTATTAGGGGTTATGTTTCTAACACATGCTTTTTGGGGGACACATTTAACTCATAGCAACCACTAATTCTTTTATATTAGGCAATTATACAGGGAGACAAGGGAAAGAAAAATATGAGAGGAGTGGAAAAATAGCTATCACCAGGTTAGTTGTTATCATTATGTTACAGTGACCCATTGAAAAATCTCCGCTTCTAAGCAGGAATGACCTAATGAAGAATATGACATCACCAGCTTTGTTAATTATGAAACTGGGAAGACCAGAGAACAGATGACTATGATTCTTTCTCTACATATTCTATTCTAGCTCATTTTCAGTGATACATCTCTAGTGTCAATCATGAATTTTTGAACTTGACAGCCAAATGTTTTCACTTCCTGCCTAGTAGCCTAAAAAGTTCAGACACATAATACTGTATTATTGTTCTGATGAAAAAAAACTTAAGAAAAATTAAAAATATTGTATTATAAAAACAGCCACAGTTGATTGATTGTGAATTATCTGTTAAAATATGCAAATGTTTACTTTTTATTACATTTCTATTTTTCCACTCCCTCTTCCCACCAACACCAGCAGGTAGCCTGTGGAAAATAGTCACATGACCAATTTCTACTATATTTGTTGTTTAAAATAGGAGGATTTTGTCAGTAGTGGGAAACTGCGATGGTGAAGGAGCACACTTCATCAATAAGGGTATCTGATCTCAAACCAATGGAAGTGGGGACCAAAGTGAGGCCCAAACTCTACCTGTGCAATGACCATTTGTATACCTAACCCTGAATTGTGCCCCACATCTTTAAAATAAAAAAAATTTTTTAAATAGGAGGATTTCACTCCTTATGATTTCATATTGATAAGGAAAGTCTATCAGCTGAACCATTGTGTACTAGTTAATAATTTCTTTCTTTATATAAATATATGTATTAGTCTTTATCCAGCCATACTTAAGTTGTTTCCCTACCTGTACACAACTCTACTATTAAGAAAGCTTAGAGTAGAGCTTATGCTTTATTCATCTGTGTATCTTCAGTGTCTACACCAGTGCGTTATATCTACTAGGAGCTGAATAAATTCAAAATTGGCAAATGAACTGAAGGAAGATGGATAGATAAATAAATAGCTGGGCAAGCAAAAATGAAAGAAGATGTGTGATGTGTTTGCTTAGAGCCATGGGTAGCATAGTAATGTAACACCAAGATAACATTCATCTGGAGTGAACTTAAAGAATGCACCAAGGAAAGAGTGCCTGCACAAATACGCCATCCCCATCTCCCCAGCTGGAGTAGCTCTCTCACTAGACTCCATGCTTCCACTGTAGACCTTTCTCCACATAGCAGAATGAATTTTTCAAAACTCAAATCTAATCTTGCTCCTTTCTAGGAAAATATCATCATTAGGACTAAGTCCTGGTTTTTTCATGTGGCCAACAAAGACTCAGATGGTCTGCCCAGAGCTTTCAGGTTTCCTTTTGCAGTATTCCCTGATGAGCCATACTCCCTCCACCACAGTCTCTGCCCAGGCTCTCGGCACAGAAGACTTCCTCCTGCTCTCCAATGAGCACCCACCCACTCATTCTTCAGATTGCAACCTAGCTGTGACCTCCTCAGGGAGGTCTTTCTTGATGTCCCTCCTGGACAAACTTTACATGAATGCAAATATTTTTTAAATTTATGTCTCTCTTCCTTTTTGTATATAAGCTTCATGAAGGAAGGGACCATGTATGTTTTGTTCACTCTTGTATACCAAATAGACAGTGCCAAGCACACAGTCAAGAATCAGTAGAGCCGGGCTCGGTGGATCAGCCTGTAAACCCGCGCCTTGGGACGCTGAGGTGAGTGGATTGCCCGAGCCCGCGGGTTCGAGACCCACCTGGGCAGGCGAAACCTCATCTCTACAATAAATCAAAAAAATTAGCCGGGCGTGGTAGCGCGCGCGTGTAGTTCCGGCTACTCGGAAGGCTGAGGCAGAAGGATCGCCGGAGCCCAGCAGGTCGAGGCTGCGGTGGCCGGGAGCAGCCACTGCACTCCAGTCTGGGTGACAGAGTGAGACTCCAACTGAAAAAAAAAAAAAAGAAGAATCAGTAGATACTTTAAAAATTATACTAATTGATATTATGATGAGAAAGAAGGAGAGCACACCTTATATTACAGTCCAGTTTGTTTTTTATTCATTATTTTATTTAATATGAACATAATAGTATCTATTTAATGCAAAACAGATACTATTTTACCTCTCTGTCTTAGTTCATTTGTGCTGCTATTTCCTGCAACTAGGTAATTTGTAAATAATAAAAATGTATTTCTCACAGTTCTAGAGACTGGGAAGTTCAAGATCAAGGTGCTGGCAGGTTGGTGTCTGGTGAGGGCTCCTCTCTGCTTCCAAGATGACACCTTGTTGCTGCATCCTCAGGAGGGAAGGAACACTGCGTCCTCACATGGTGGAAAGGACAGAAGGGCAAAAGGAGCCAAGCTAGTTCCCTCCACTAATCCCATCCACTCTGCCCTCATGATCTAATAACATCCTAAAGGTCCCACCTTAATATTGTTGCTTTGGGGATTAAGTTTCTGTATGCATTTTGGAGGGACACAAACATTCAAACCATAGCACTCTCCAAACATTCCTTTTTTAATGTAAAAATCAGCAGGTACATAGCACCCACTGTTTTTCTGAGGACTGAGTGGCATTCTATAGTAAAGCAGCTGGTATAGTACCTGGCATGTGGAAAGGCTCCTTACGGGCCAAATTCCCAAGACATCCCAAGCATTCTGTCTTGAATCATGCCCTTCAACATGTGCTTTTTGTCTTTCTGGGGTACATTTCCCACACAGCCATCCATCCATCCCACCTCAGTGGAGAATCAGGGAAGACCCCCTGATTCTTTGGCCTCAATTACATTCCATTTAATATTGCTACCTGTCTTCCCATTAGGATTTTCATGGACCAATTATGTAACAGTCTTCATGTCAGTTTCCTCATCGGTAAAATAGGTCATAACAGCAACTGCCACTTACTGAATACTTTACCACGTAAGTTACAATGCAGACTGAAGGAGCAGAAGGCATCAGAGATGGGCCCTCAGGCTTCCGAAGGGTGTAACTGGCTGGAGGGTGGAGCCCCTTGGACACTAGAGCCATAATCAGAAGTGTCATCACAGTACTCGTTAGCTTAGAGTCTGGTGGTATGGTGTAAGGTTTCAGAAATGGTAGCTGCAACTGCTGTTCTATAGAGGAGGAAACTAAAGCTCAGTACTGTTAAGCAACTTGTTAAAAGAATGCCTGTGACCCATTAGATAACTGCATTATTCAGAATGCCAATTTGAATATATCTGGCTTTACTGCAGAAATCACAGTTCCTTTTACATACACTCTTCAGCTTATTTAACATTCTGCAGGTTTATTTTTTTTTAAAACCAACATGTGTTTACTCATATGATGAGTTTTACCTCAGGTGTGATAGGCAGAAATTGTGCATATGTGCTTTGACACTGAATATACATCTGTTAGTATATAAATGAAAAGTTTGCAGGTAAAAGACTTTTGTGTTTGTATACATAAAATAAATACATATACACAAACATACAGATATAAATATCTCTATATCAGATATAGATATCTCTATATAACAAATATATATTTCTTTTTTTTTCTTTTTTTTGAGTTGGAGTCACGCTCTTGTCACCCAGGCTGGGGTACAGTGGCACGCTCACTGCCACCGCAGCCTCAGCCTGTTGGGCTTAGGCGATCCTTCTGCTTCAGCCTTCCAAGTAGTTGTAACTATAGATGCATGCCACCATGCCTGGCTAGGTTTTGTGATTTATTGTAGAGATGAGGTCTCACCAAGTTGCCCAGGCTGGTCTCGAACCCCCGGACTCAGGTAATCCTCTTGCCTCAGCCTCCCAAAGTGCTGGGATTACAGACTGAGCCACCACATCCAGACCCCTTGAATCTTTTGTATACATTCAGATTAATTCCCTTCTTTGCCAGGGAATAGAAGAATATCATATTTGTAACTAATTGTTTGGGGCCCACACTCCAGTGAGATGTAAATGTGAACCTGACCTATCTTCTCAAATCATGGCTTTCGCTCAGGTTCTGTTTTATTTCCCACTCTCATCCTTTAAATCATAGGTCGGCTTCCCAACTTTTCAGTTCCATTTAATTTCCAAAAGTCTCGCCTAGTTTAAAAATTCAACATCAGACTATTTCATTTCATTTCCTCCCTTATCCTACCTTGGGTATGAGCTGGGCACTCCGTGGAAGTGTTGTTCATGGTCTGGCTCTAGGAGGCCTCTTCCCCATCTCTCTCTCTTCAAGGCTCAGCCTTTCTGGAGAGGAGAGGAAATGGGAGAAGGATCCTGCCTCTTCATTCTGTGTTGGCAGTGGTTGTGGCTGTTTCACTGGCTATTGCTAACCAGCTCGTGATGTCATTCCTGTGAGAGGTGACCAAAGGCCAGCCGTCCTGGGAACATACTTGTGAGCTCTTGAGCAGACTGCAGAACATGCCCACTGCACCGGTCCAGCCTCTTGCATGGCCATTCTGGCTCCCCAACTTTGGGCTGCGCAGGTAGCCTTTGAGAAGTATGGGCAAGGAGCAACTGCACTACTGCCCCTGCCTCATTCTTCTTCCAGTCTCCGCTCAGGTATACAAGGGAAGATGAACAAGTCTGTGCCGAGTCTCCCTTTGTGCACACACCCCCAGTCTGTGCCTCTCAGCCCCTCCCCTCACTCCTCAGTGAGGTCACCCTGACTGATGTAGTTCCTTCCCACAGTGTCTCTCTGGCGCTGTCACTCTTACATCCCAGTCTAACCTAGTCCTGGGAGCATAATGGCTCTGCAAATATACATTCCAGATACTTCTGACTTGCACTCAGGAGAGGAATGTCCTTGACTCTATGATGTGCCTTGGTGTGGTGGGCTGGACATGTCCTTGGGATACTACGTGCCTTCTTTTCCCCCACTTTGGAATTTCGTCACCATTTCTGGGACAATAGTAAAGTCCCTGCAGAATCAGTGTCCTTATTGTATAGATGAGGAAATTGAGGCTTACAGAAGTTAAATTACTTATCCTTGGGCATACAGCGAGAAGGTGGAAACCCATTTTCGCTGTCCACATGACTCACACTCTAAAGGCCATGTCCTTAAGTGGCCCATGAGAGTGTGTCCTCTATGCCATTCCCAGCTTTTATCAGAAGAGAGCATTATGACCTACACTTCTACCCAAGGGAAAACCTAGCATGCGGACTTACAGAGAAACAAAGCTGGGAGTCCTGACATTTTCAGAGACATCTCTGAGCCAACCAGGAAACCTGTGTGGCAGGATTCCCAAAGAATCCTCTAGTCAGGACCTCAGGGTAATGGACAGCCTGCCCGTGGTTACAGTTGTTAGGTAGGTAATATGTAGAAGTCAACCCCCGAAGGGCATAGACAGATTTATTTTTAAAATAATATCTTAAATTGGTATTTGGGAGCATGACGATTCAGTTGCACTTCTTAAACATCACCTTAGAAGGCTCCGGAGGAAAAGGCAATAATGATAACAGCTAATATTTCAGGCCACTTAAATGAGACAAGAACTGTTCGTTGTTTTATATGCATTATGTTGTAATAATCCAGGAATTAGATACTTCTGTTTTCTTACTTAAAAGTAAAGTAACTAAGCTTAGAGATGTTATGTAACTTCACAAGATCATAAAGCCCAAAGAGACAGTAAGAAATAAAAAATATTTTTTATTTCAAAAAGTCTGGGTTTTTTTTTAACAATTCAACTGTTAATAGAAATGATAATTAAAGAATGTTTTCCTCTGTTTTACAGAGTAACCGAAAACATGGATAAGACCCCAGAAAAGCAAATGCTTCCAAACCTTCAAAGATGGCAAAATTGTTTACACCAGTGAGAGGGTGATTAAAAGCTAAGAACTACCCTGTAGCCAGGACTACAACTGTGTATTTTAAAGCCATTATTCAAGGTTTCTTACTTGACAGTTCCTACATGACCCTGTTGAAAATCTACAATATATGCTGCATTTAATGAAACATGTATATGTCAAACCAGAAGAAAAGAACTATAAACATATATTGTATAAAGAAAAAATTCAGCAACTGAACCAGTTTCAGCAGATCAAGCAAAGATGTGTCTTGGGCATGGAACCAAAGTTACAATGAAACATTCAACTCCTGCTGTGCAGGGGGGTCATTTTAATGTAACACCACACCCCATGGAAACACTAGTCCTGATAATAAACATCATTTTAAAAGATCAAAACAGAAAAAGCGGGTGGGTGGGGAGTGAAGCACGAGGAATACCTATGAGGAGCTATTTACAATAAAATGTTTCATTTGAAAAGTCTGGTTTCTTACTACAGGGATTTGCTTTTCTGGCTTTACGGTTGTTTTAAACTCAGGAACAGAGACATCTGCAACGTGAAGGGGAAGAAAGCACTCCGTTTTTCTGCAGAAGGTGGAGCTTGTGAAACTCACACCACAAATGACAGATGAGAAATGGATCCCAGCGACCCCAACTAAATTGGCAACCACGTCAGAGGACCTGGGGGAATGTAACATACGAAATAAAAGCAGATTTGATGCTTCTTTGCCCTCCCCTCACTCAGTGTTCTCCATCAACAACGGACTGATCTCATTCACATGGAAAATTAAGAAGTTGATGCTCTAGATCACAAGCTCTCAGACTTAGTTCTCTTTAGAACGCCGACATCTAGTGGGAACATGGGCTGGAGAGCATCTCTGAATCTTTCCATTTCCAAAATACTGGTTTTCAAATGGCTGCCTAAAATTGCCTGCAAATGAATATGCTATATGATTTGGGTAAAAACACCATAGAGGTGATAAGTGCATTTCTACCAACTGTTGGGTTTGCCATAGAGGTGTGAATAGTAAACTAAATTATGATTATTTTTTAAAGTGTATTGATCTGCCTAAAGCATTTTGACTTCTTGAGAGTAATAACTCCCTCCCCCCCACAGCTGACAGCAACAAGATAGCTCTACTTTTTTATATAGAATAACATGTTAATGATAAGATCATTTTTTTACCAGAGACAATTAGAAAACTGTACTTTTCCTAAAATATGTATTACTGAGTCTTGGTTTCAGCTCTGAGAGCATATATATGTTCCTGAAAGCTAATTTTACACCTCATTTACTGTAGATAACAAAACAACCTCAATTTTGCAAATTTTTGAGGTTTTATTTATGGGGCTAGATTTCCCATCCATAGAGATTATGTGTAGGGAGCCAGAAACTCTTTCTATGAAATACTACACAAATCTTTCCATACGTGGGTTCAGTATCTTATCCTTCAGTCTTAGCACTGGTGTTTTCAAAGCCAGAACAATAACTGAAGAATGTATAAGAAAAACTAGAATTCTGGGGTCCCACTCTTTGTTCCTATATTTACTGCTGACCCAGGTATCTTTGGCCCAGTCACTTAACCTCTCTGTGCCTCAGTTTCCTCATCTGCAAAATGGGGTTGAAATGCTTTTTCATAAAGTTTTATTTGCAATTTTGGAACAAGAGGTGCTTAAAGTAGCACAAAGTGCTTTGCAATTATTACAACTGCTGATTATTTGACTTTCTGGTGTTGTTGAGAAAGAGTCCCCTGTGTAATAAAATAGTGCTTCAGTTTGGTTAGATCTAAGCACGGCAGCATTGAAGAGTTCCCGTCAAGCTATCTGGGACATCATTAGCAATAAAGATTGAGAGGTTCGAAACCAGGGTCTCTAATAATCTATAGCAAATAGATCATCTCATGCTATTGAACAGGATAGAAGAGCTTGTTGCTTCTATGATGAGCGTCTCCCAGCTGTCTCGGTCACGTCATGCCATCATACAGAGTGCCGCTTTAGCACAGGACAGCCGACCAGGAAATGAAGGTTTGAAGAGAACTGACAGTGTCACGTAATTAGCCTGAATGTCTCTTTCATTTGGGGGGAAATGTGATGTGTCCTACTGGGGAGATACAAAACAAACTATCCTGCTGGATTCTTTGCTCAACTAGGTAGGTTCCAGATTCAATATGAACAGCAGGCTCGTCATGCAGGCAGTGTGAGAGAGGGTATGTCTGTGACCCAACTGGAGCAAACTTGAGTCAGAAAGTGTGAAGAGGATAACTCGCTCTCCCATATCTCAGACTTTTCCATTGCTCTTCATTTACCATTCCAGGGCCCGTCTGAGCAAATCCCTACTCAGTTGGCTCCACCAAACATCTTTCCTCTCTTCATTTTTCTTCCCCTACCAAGAAACTTGTAGGTTACGATTTATATCCAAGAATTGACTTTCTAAATGATTACAAATATTGGTGAGAGTGGTTCAACTATATACCTAATCTGCTTATCTGATATAATCATAAAATATAAGCAAATCATGTGAGAGCAGCAGCTAGGGAGACCGTCTAAGCAGCTTCAGATGTGTTCAGGACAAATGTAAAAAGGAGGGATTTTTTTTTCTTCTTTTTGCTTAAGATCCAGGAGATAAGCAAATTTCTGTAGATTGCAAGCTAAATTGTAATATTTTTACTAAGTTTTTCTGGTGATCCTCTAACATGACATTGGGTAAATCTAAATATTCTGATAGATACATCTCTCTGTTATCCATTTTCAAAATTATAAAAGTATCAACAAAACTGTAAATGTTCCAACCACTCATGGATCCATGGAAACAGCCCATGTCTAAAAGAATGCTTCCCTTGGCTGGGGTGTTCAGCAGTAGCAAAAATAGAAACAAACAAAAAATATCTCATGGATAATGGAGAGGCCTCCTGTGGTTTGACTTCTCAAAAAGAGCAGATAATCTCCTCTCCATCTTTAATTTCTGCACTGTGCTAGCCAAACACATTTGGTCAATGAGTTAGCAGCAGTCAGAACAGCATTCTTCAGGGTTCATTCACCTAACTTTTCTTAATAAAGTATCCCTTGGAAAACAACATCACTGACTGTGAAAGATAGTTTGAGATAAATGAAAGCCCCAATTTATATGTTTATTCAGGTCACAAAAATTTCCATGAGAGGGGAGAAATGGACAGACGATATTTGATGAACACACTAAAAATTGTCTATCATCAGATGGCCAAATTTTTTTTAATGCCACCCAACTTTTATTTTGGGAAACTATAGAATTAGGTGAAAAAAAATCAGATCCCTTTTAATTTATGTCCTATTAATTAAATTATTTCCAACTGTGAGGTTTTGACATAAAAGAATGCATTTTGCTTTGATTTTTTTTCCAGTCCACAAATAACTGCTCATGCAAGTAGGATGGGTCTTTCCAACCCAGTCAGAGAGAGGTGGTACAGAGGGTATAAGTCTGCACAGGGGCTGGGCAGGAGCCTGTGTTCTCCTCTAGTAATAAAAGAAAGTTTACCAGGTAACATTTGCTCAGTAGCTTATTTCAACTTACTTTGGTTGTTTTCAGTTTTAAATAAGTGTCTGGCAAGCTTTTATCTAATTACTGTCAACTTTTTCTGTAAACCCACTGTGTAATTAGCATGTTCACTGTCTTCAATGTAATTCTTAAGTTTATTGTTTTAAAATGAAGCATGTCTTTTTAACTCATCTGGGTTTTCATGGAAAGTGTAAACAGACTATCCATTGGTTTTGTGTTGATGTTTAAATAATTGGATAATCTGTGTTATGTCACATCAAAATAGATGAGCAGCATAGACATTTTACTTTTAAAATATTTTATTGCATTATTTGGATCTGTCAGAAAGTGGCAGGGAATATATGTACACACATGCACACACACATGCACACACACAAGACAGGATAGGAGTTTGCTGTGTAAACTCGGTTGGCATTGCTGGTTGCCCTTTGTGAACTTTTCATAACCAAGTTTTGGTGATCTAATGATAGCTTTAGGCAATTTAATTCTACCAATTTACTCATTTAGATCTGCCTACTATATTTTAAAAGTTTAATACAACTCTAGAAAGATAAATAAAGTAAATCTTAAATGACTGCATCATGAGTTAATGCTTCCGAGCCCTCCTTGCAGTGGACTTCTGGGTCTTAAGAGAGTACAGCTGTCATTCTGTTCAGCTGCCTTGTGATTTCTATATAATACATTCTCCTGAGAGAGAACTTCAGGCATATTGGCAAGAGGGTTCAGACATCAAGGAAAATTGGAGCTGATCCTTGTGAGGCCTCTTCAAGGGCCAGATTCTGTGATTCCGTTTCAAAACTGGGCAGGGCAGATTTACATTCCTTTGCTGTCTTTAGTATAGCAGTTTAGTTCTTCCTAAATAAATATTCTATTGTTGAGAGTCCAAGTACAATGTTTAATCAAAATTACTAAAGGTTGTTACTAGGGAGGCTAAGGTGGAGGAATGATCACTTGAGCCCAGGAGTTCCAGACCAGCCTGGGCAACAGGGAGAACCTGCCTCAGAAGGGAGGAAGGAAGGAAGGAAGGAAGGGAGGGAGGGAGGGAGGGAGGGAGGGGAAGGGAGGAAGGAAGCAAGGAAGGAAGGGGAAAGGAAAAGAAAATCACTAAAGATACAATTTAAAAGGCAATGTAGCAAAAATAGGATTATAATTTGCTATATTCAACCTAGTGTGTCCAACCTAGAGGTACAGGTGGCTGATTTGGTGAGGTTTCCTGTTTTTGTTTTTGTTTTTGTTTCTGCATTAAGGTCTTTGTGCCATGCCTATACTCTCTCATCCTTGTTCTATGCAAAGTTTGGTAGGGTGAGAGGTGTAGGTAAACAACTTTGAGCCCCATGTTGCATCCAAGACTTTACAGACTTACTAAAGAGTGGAAGATGCAATTTCTCAACCAAAAGCAGGTCCTAGCATCCATTAGGAACAAACACTTTTGTCTGACTGACATCTCACAGACTGAGCCTAATCCTCATCAATGGCAACAACTTCCCACAATGAGGCTGAAATCTAAACATTTTTATAAATATGTGATGTACATATATTTAAGCAAATACATTCTGTATCTAGCATGATGGTGTGAGTGCTGTCTATATGTACTTCTGTTCTGGAGAGAGGACTTCAGTAAGGTTTTTACTGACACTGTTATGTAGCCCATATTTTTGTTTAGCACCTAGTGTCTGTGCTTGTGCCTCTTGGCCTGCCTTTTTCTCCCTCGACCTTTCATTCCTTACTGTTCTGTTTTGTTGTTGACTGAGGCAGAGACTACTCAGTGGTTCGTCAATTACCCAGGCCCATCAACCAGCAAATGGGTATTCTCAATTGTTTTGTTGTCGGTTGGTTGGGGTTTTTTTGAAAAGCAACAGGAAGTTCAACACAATCTAAAGTGTTGATACTAGTCCAAATTTCCATGTCTTTATTAGCTAAAAAATCTCATCCCAAGAAGGGTTTGTGTATGTGTTAACCTTCAAGATCCAGTTCTGTGAGGACTCAAGCGCAGAGTGAAAGCATTTGAACACATCATTCCCCAAGTGTCTACAGTACTAATGTAGCCAGGGATCCAATTTCTCAGAGACTTCATTCAACAAACTGCCTCAATTGGGGTTCTTCCTGTCCATCTCATGAGCATGACTCCATATATTGCTTCAGTGCTTGTTTATTAATGAAAGAAAAACATAAGTGGACTGAATTTCACCAGAATGACCCTCTGAAGTACACTGAACATGTACATGTGCTGTATGTATTACTGTAGAGACTGGAATCAACCTATTGTATGTAAAGTTTTATGAACTGTTATTTTATAATTTATGTATTTAATATAGGAATCAATGAACTCTGGTGTTTTAGTTTATATAAAAATAAAACAAACTGCATTTTTTTAACTTTATCTTGCATTGTTCATAACTTGTTTTTAACTGAACTCTTATCTGTTTTTGAAAACCACGGGGAGGCCAATCAAGGCTATCGGTGTAATGTCAGGAAATAAGCTCTACATGGAGGAGAGCAAGTAGGTATCTTCACATCTCTCCACTCTGAACTTGTTACTTCACCTGTCACAGGCACTGTGGCAAGGAGGCCAAGGCAGGTTTAAACTCATAGGGAAGAATTCTGGTCACAAGCATCCCTGTCCAAGCAGAGTTGGGGAGAGCCTCTTGCCAGCTACGTGCCATCTGTATTCTAGATGTTATTTCTTTTTTCTCTACCTTGTGGAACCACTATACATAACAAGTTAACAGGTGTATGTATGGATGGGTTCACCCTCAAAGAGCTCACACTCTCATGTGAGAAGCAATCCAGGTATCTGTGAATCCAACAAGAAGTCAATATGGCACAATGAGGTACAATTTTGTAAGCTGCCACACAGAACTATTAAAATAATATTAGACCTAGCATGGTGGTTCATGCCCATAATTCCAGTGCCTTGGGAGGCCAAGGCGGGAGGATCGCTTGAGCCCAAGGCTGCAGTGAGATATGATTGTACCTCTGCGCTCCAGCCAGGGCAATAGAGTAAGACCTTGTCTCAAAAACAAAACAAAAATGTTGCTACTTTGGATTGGACTCCAAAAGGCCCACGCTAAGATGATTTCTTCTTTTAATTGTAATCTCTTTATATTTGCCAGCACAAAAAAAAAAAAATCACTCATCAGTTCATTATAATGTCTGTCATTCATAGGAACCACCTCTATGCCAGGATCTATATAAAATTCTAAACACAGAGGAGAATAAGGCATAGTCCCAACCCTCAAGACATTCCTAATTTGCGTTATTTGCTGATGACTTACAGTGATTGAGTCTCTATGAGAAAGCTACCTAGCATATCAGCAAGCTATAAAATACACAGTTATGATTATGGGATTCTGTATAATTTTGTAAATGAAAAGCTCTGTTTGGATTAACTCCAATTTTAGTATATAATTCAAATGGGTTATGTTAACAACACAACTGACCCCTTCTAGCTCCAGAGGAAAGGACCCCACTGTCTTTTGGAGATGCTAAAGAGAGTGGGTGGCACATCCTGTCATAGAGCCAGTTAGATGAGGCCCGCGGGACATCCGGGCAGGAACACCTCCTGAGGCTCATGATGAAGCCCCACCCAGCCTGCAGGCGGGCACGTATTCACAGGCACAGAGGTGACACCAAGCTGGGGATTTGTGCCGAGCGGCCAATAAAGAACGCTTATTTTATGGAAGCAACTTTGTAGCTGCATATGAAACGTAAGACTAAACTGTGACGGGCTTTTTCTCATAGGAAATGTTCTAAAGAAAAATCTTTGTAACCAATACATTTTTGTGCATACACATGAACTTATAAATATGAAGTCATTTGTTTTGATCAAAAGGCTCTATAACAAATAGTCATTTGTAATCTATGCTAATAATTGCTGTAAAAATATTGAGAACAAGGACATCGCATCTATGTGAAGCCTCACGTGACTCTTTCAGAATTTGAAAGGAGACCCGAAAAATAGCAACCATCTCAGGAGCTAGATTTTTCTTCTCTTGTAAAGAACAATTTACAATGTTCCCATTCTGCCCTGACTGCTAGACATGCAATAATAATAATAATAATAATCTAAAATTTAATCATGGAATCTTATCGATTCTATTTTCCTTTTTTATTTTATTCATCTCATTCCTTTGCCTTTCATTTGCTTTGATTTTGCCTTTAATTTACACCACCTCAAAATCTTTTCTGTACAACCATAAGATATGGATTTAATATAAAAATGCACATTCATTATTCTTAGAGCCACTATGGAAATATGTGTAGAAAAAAATACCCAAAACTTGAAAATAAGGCAAAATGACAAGCAAGTATCTTTTTAATTTCTCCCTGGAGTGGTTTCTAGTACCCACATGGAGAAGTACCACCGTTCAGGAGAGCACAGACGGTTACAACCTTGTAAAGTGGGAGGCCAGCTCATAGAAAAAGGACAAGGTATGACATTTTTTTTCAACTTGATAGAAGAAAAAAAAAAAAAACGCTTGGTGAGATCTCAACTCTACAATAAATAAAAAATTAGCAGGGCATGATAACGCATGCCTGTAGTTCCAGCTATTTGGAAGGCTGAGGTGGGAGGAGCCCAGCCGGTAAGATGCTGGGGTGGGTGTGAGCCTGCCACTGCACTCCAGCCTGGGTGACAGAGTGAGACTCCAACTCAAAAAAAACAAACAAAAAAAACCCCACACAAAGGAAGATTGAGTTTTGTCTCAACACATTCGCCTCTTTTTTTCTAACGTATCACTTTCATTTCAGCGACTTTCCCCCATTCCTCAAGTCTTTGAACTGACTCAATCCATCCTCCGGTTCCTTTAATTAACATAAAACTTGGATATAGGTGCATTTATTTTTATGAGAATGACGTTTTTAGTTATTTAATAAGAGTGCTTTTTCAAAATGCATTCTAAGACTTAGAACCTGCTCTCAATGAACTTACAATAAAATAAGACAGATAAAACAGAAACAATGAAAAGAAATCGATACTGGGTGGTTAAAGTCATAAGGATACCACAAGCCACCCAGTAGCCTGGATTCACCTTTGATTCCAGACCTGTCCCTTCTCCACCTTCCCCGACTCAGAGAGAAGTGAAATGATGGTGGACCCAGGCTCTCAATTCTCATCTCCTTTCCCTCCTCACCCTCTGCATCCATCCTTCATAAGTTCTACTGATTTTAGTTCTCCAACCCATCTTCTGTCCTTCCTAGTTTTTTTGGAGAGTTTTTCACCTGACCTCTTGCAGCAGCTTTCTAGTGAAATTCACTGATTCCAGTTTTGCCCCCTTTAAGTATACTCATCGTTTTCAGCTTGATTTGATGTGTGAATTATACCAGATGGTTCTCTCCTTTAAAATTCCTCCTGACTTCCCACTGTCTACTACCTGTGGTTAACTCTCAAGTGCCGCTGGGCTCGGTGGCTCAGCCTGTAATCCCGCGCTTTGGGAGGCGGAGGTGAGTGGATCGCCTGAGTCCGCGGGTTCAAGACCTGCCTGGGCAACTTGGCGAGCCCTCATCTCTACAATAAATCAAAAACAAACAAAAAAACAGCCGGGTGTGGTAGCGTGTGCCTGTAATTCCAGCTACTCGTGTTTGTTTTGTTACCTTGTGGCTTGAGGTGGAAGGATCACCGGAGCCCAGCAGGTCGAGGCTGCAGTGGCCGGAAGCGGCCACTGCACTCCAGTCTGGGCAACAGAGTGAGACTCCAACTCAAAACAAACAAACAAACAAAAAAAAACTCTCAAGTGCCTATGGGAAGTAAGCATTTGGCATAAACAGGCTTGAGGACTGGAGTACATCATTGTAGCCAGATTAAACACAAGCCACTGTGTTATCTAACCCAGCACTGGAAACTAAGTCAAGCTCTCTCCTTAGCGTGACCATTTACGTCCTAGGGCACGTGCCGCCCACCACAGCTGTAGATTGTTGTCTATCTCCAACACACACACACACACACACACACACACACACACACACACAAAACCAGTCAGAGGAGCTGGGAGTTATGCAGGCTTCGAGTCAAATTCATGCTGGGGATTTTGCTTTGTGCCCTTCATGACCAGAAATGCACTTCCTATTTTCCCACACCTGGGTAAATCTCACTCCTACTTGAAGACTCAGCTTAGCCATTGTCTTCTTCAAGAGTTGGACAAAAGCTCCTTTGTTCTCCCACAGTATTCTGTGTGTCTGTATGTCGCTATTCACTGTGTATATTAAAGTTTCTTGTTCTGTCCCTCTTCATTCAACCCCCAATTACATCTGAGTCATTTGAGATGTCTTTTTCAGCTTTCCATCCAGCACAGACCCTGTGCCCAGCAGCCTTGCTAAACTGTTCAAACACGGCAGTTTGTGCACTGAAGTGCAGGGGTGGGGGAGGGAAGAAGATTCGCCTCTTATGGGGTGCTAATGGAAGGCTCGGTGGAAGTGGACGTGGGTGAACTGGACCATTTCCTTGGAAAGTTATTTTGCTTTTATTCCTAGTGTTTTGTTTGTTTTGTTACCTCTTTCATTTATTCTTTTGTTTTGAAGGGGAGTCTTTTTCACAAACCAAAAGCTCTCCAGAGAACATGCACAAATGAACCACCTCATTGCTGTTCACATCACCCTATGCTCTCGATTCCTCTGTATTCTATGGTCTGACCACAGGAGGGAAGCATTTGTCCAAAAGTCCAGAAAACAAGTGTGAGTTCAAGGAAAGTCTAAAGCTGATTTACTGCTATTGCGTGCCCCCATGTCCACATGAAAGCAGCAACCTCCACAGCGGTGTTGCCTGTCCTCTCTTTTGGCAGGATTCCCCACTGTCTCAGGCTTTGCAGCCTCTCTTCACTTCAAGGAGGTGATTTGCTCTCTTGGCCTCAAACAGTAAGGTAATTTCCAAACACAAAGGTCCAGGGACCTTAGTAACCAATTATACAGTCTCCAAATAATTCCAGATTACTCAGATGCCAGGCATAAGGGGTCAAGGCAGTTCATCAGAGCCGCTCCCTATTCCACACCTCTGAAACGAATTTCTCAACAGCGAGAACAGACCAGGAAGGTATGCTATTGTGTCTGGAGTTTCTCTCCCTCTGCGGATGACCTTGAATTTTTAAAAATAACAGTGTTGTGTTTTAAACATCTTTGCCAGAGCATATTATGTGTCTTAGAGGGATTTTTAAAGAAAAAAATAGAGATTGGTTTTTAAAAAATAGTTACCTCCCAAGAAGCACAAGAATGGAAAACAACATAACTTCTTGTTCTTACAAAACATTGACTAGATAAGCTTTTATTTCATTAGTCTGCCATTCATAAACAGCATTTTACAAGACACTGTAATTAACAAGGAACCCAATTCTTAGTGCTGATGTTGCTCAGTGATTAGGGGTCACTATGAGAAAGCACAATTCAAAATCAGCCAGGTGCTTCCACTCCATTTTAATGGCAGATGAACCTGTAGCCGAGATCCAGTTAGGCTGCCTCTTCTCTTTCTATTCCATTGCCAGACACAACGTGTGCATAGGAGACATGCGAATTGGGTCCCCGTATTATCTCTGCTACTAAGTATGTGTCATGGGATGAGTCATTTGAGCATTTTAAACCTCCCTTTCCTTATTTGTAAAATGGGATAATAATACCATCTACCCTGTCGCGCCGTTGGGAGAATTAAGGAGGACACGGAAGCAGGACTAGTACGAAAAGTTTTCACGTGTGCGTGGGGAGGAGTAAGGGCTCACTCAACCACACTCTCGTTAGTTGCGCTTTTCAGTTCATTTGTTGGTGTGAAGGGATACACGGCAAAGGGTGAGTCGACGCCTTCACGGGAAGGGTGGACGCTTCTCCCCGCAGACATCCCGGCCTTCGCGAGCCTCCCGACGCTGACGCGCTCTGAAGACGCCGAGCCAACAACCCTCCTCGGCGGCGCGCTGCAGCGTTAAGTAAATGAGCAGCGGCTGATTTCAAGGACCAAGCAGACGTCCTCCCGCGCAGACGAGGAGGGCAAATAGCACAGGAGGAGGAACCGGCCGGGGCTGGGCCAAGCCCCCGCGACGGAGCCCTGGCCGGAGGCCTGCGCGTTCGCCCTGTGGGACCCTCGGCGTCCGCGGGGGGCGCTGCAGGAGCCCGGCCCGGGGCTGGGCGGCGCCTCCCCCTCGGGCGTGGCCGACCGCCCGGCTTTCCGTCGGAGCCGGCATGGCTTCGTCGCTCACGGCGAACGTCACGAGAGTCTTGTTTGCGGCCCCAAAGGGGCCTTCCCGTGTCCTCACTTATTCGCTGACGCCTTCATATTTTGCCGAGCGTTGTCCGAAGAACGGCGGTGTGGCCGGCGCGCCCCAGCGTGATGACCCCTGCAGTCCCGGCTCCGCGAGGGCGGGCCGGGCTGTCGCCTCGCGCGGCCGACGCGTGTCACACGGTCCCAGGAGCAGAGTCTGTGTCCGCGTCTACGTGCACGAGTGTGTATTTATAGAGAAAGAGAGGAAGGCCCATCTAACCAGCAATGCATGACGTCCTGTCCAGAGCTTATAATTATTCTAAAATAAAAGGCTATTAAAAACCCTCAAAATAGCCGGGCTCGGTGGCTCAGCCTGTAATCCCGCGCCTTTGGGAGGCTGAGGTGAGTGGATTGCCTGAACCCGCGGGTTCGAGACCCGCCTGGGCAAGCGGAGGACGTCTGCTTGGTCCTTGAAATCAGCCGCTGCTCATTTACTTAACGCTGCAGCGCGCCGCCG